>JARFJB010002133.1:87500-337500 GCA_036346205.1 Vesta saturnalis
ATTTTGTTGCGACACAATGGATTTTCTCGATGACTATAAGCTAAATTATGTGGTCCATATATTTATACCTATTTCATTGGAGTGTAACTGCAAAATTAATTAGTGTTACTTTTACTGTATAGTTCATTGTCGCGTTAATGCCCAATGATATTAACGCTTATGTCAACGACTGATGTATTAAGACGTTCTCAGAAAACTTTGTTATGCTCTTATGGTTAACTTTCGGAAGAAACTAATTACTAATTCGTGGCCGCCTTCATGATCTGTTTCCAGCCCTCTACTCTCATTTCAATTCACTATAATATTTTTGAATGCTTTTTAGTTTTGTGCAATGCAACTTATCTGAAAACCGTATAAATGTGGCATTGCTGCCCTTCTGCAAATATAGTCAAACCACATTTAATACATGAACAGCAGGAGACATTGAAATAACCATTAATACGTAAAAAACACTAGTCGGTACTATAGTAGATAACAGGAGATAGAGTACGGTCTAGATTTATCCAACTGAAACTGTTATAACGTTTCAGTTTAGTTTTTAGGCCATGAGAAACTGAATTCAGAATAACCTATCATGTGTCATATAAAAGTGATAAGATTTAAGAAAAGTATTTTGGAAGTTTTCAATTGATAGTGTATAATTATCGACGTTTGTTAACCTTAGGATGTGTTCAACGTCATTTTCAGTAATTATATAATTGTGAGACACATTCCTATAGGTAATAGCGAGACATGTGTTACTCATACCTTTCTATTGTTTTCATCTTAACATTTCTTAATTGTCATGATTAATTTGAGCATCGCCCTCGAAAAGCCACTATTGGCTCATTTTCCAAATAAAATAAGAAGACTACTGTAAGCTCAGTCCTTGGTTGGCAAAGTATACGATCAGCAGCAAAACATGAGCAAGTGAATTTTGAAACATTACGAAGATATAGGTGTTTTGGAAAACATAGTGTCTATTTCTTATTTTAGATATGTAAAAAAAAACGAAGGCCAATTCGAACAACCCTACATATTTGGTAAGTAAAATAAAGTGCTCCCGAATGTTTCATGTACTTCCACTAGTTTGTTGAAAATTAACTTACGAAATGGCTGTGTGCGAATAATCGAAAAATTCAATAACTAATTTAAATAAAATTAAGATGGCAGATGTTGAATAGATGCGAAGATTTATCATTAGAAATAAAGCAGTGCCACCTGAGGAGTGTTACTTATCACGCGCGATGTTATTCATTCCGCACAATGTTAATGTATTCTTTGAAAACCTACACAATTTATTGTCAAGACATCAAAGGTTTAGCAGAAAAAGGAGCCAAGCAAATAAATAAAATTACACGTGAAGAGAGAGGAACGCTTGTTACAACTTGTGTTATTATTAGCGCTGCAGGCAGTTATACTCGTCCTGCGACATTTCCAAGAGTTCACACATAGATGCGCCCTCTAACACCCTAATAGTAGCTATTCATTTCTGATGGATGGATTGCGAGATATTTGCAAGAGTGATGGAACATTTCATAAAAAATACGTGTAGTTCTAAAGAGAATCCATGTTTATTATTATATGACACATCAGAGTCATTTATCACTTCAGGTATTGAATTTGGCAAAAGACGATGGAGACACAATTCTTACCTTCTCTCCACATTTTACCAATAAAATTCAGCCATCAGATGTTGGAGTATTTCAACCGTTCAGTGTTGCATATAATTCAGCTGTTGGTAGTCCGCTTAATCATAATGATACAGCAAATTTAGTGACACAAATAGCACAATTTTTAAGTCCAGAGGAAATAAGCAGATTTCCTTAAGCCGACGAAGAAAAATCGCAAAACACTAGAAAGAGAAGTAGAAGCATGATCCCAATAGACACTTCACAAAAAAAGGAAGGTAGGAGAAAAGTTTAAGCAACATCAGGCCACATAGCAGAGACAATATTCAAAAAAATAACCAAGCAAGAAACTGATAACGGAAGAAGAAAGTGAACGAGGTAATGAAGAACAGCATTCCGATGAATCTGACACTGACTTTTATCCCAGCTTGATCCAATAGCGTTTGAAGAACTTGAGGGGAGTCCAGAAACAGACGATTTTATCCGCATAGAGTTTCTTCCAGAGAACTGAAAAGGCTTTGCAAACAAAACACGGAGATTGCATGAAGAAATATGAGGTTAGTTTTATTCGAAAAAGTACCCAAGTTAGCAGGAAAATTCTTGTTCTTAAACATTCAAGATACAAGTGCGTGGAATTGATTTTACCAGCTCCTTTAAATTATGGGCACACTCGGAGAGAAAAATTAATTCATGTGGCTAAATCTGTAATAATTTCCATTTCAATAGAGTATAAGATAAGCCACAGTGACAGTTTAGAAAAAATGTGTATTATTGTTAACAACGATTCTCCATCTACAAATCACTAACGCCGATTGATTTAGTGATAATATCCAGATAATGGTATGGGATGTTAAATACAGCGTCGGACTAGAGCGCCGGGCAACCACGCAATTCCCGAAGGCCTTCATCAGACGTTCGCTGAAGCCTCTCATTATATCGATACAGTTATGCTGCTGCTGATTAGTTGGAAAAAAGGTCAATGAGGGGAAGTGCCCGGTTACGGAAATACCACGACGTTTTGTGTTCGCCGCTCATATGCTTATCGAAATCGTTTAGATTTCAAACTACTGACCCTTCTTAACTATCGTTCCAGAGGTGAATACCTAACAATAGCGCCGTCCAAGTGCACACTCGAGTTCCACTCCCTTAACATTTTGTTTCATACGGCATAGTCTATTTGTTTGCAATTTTATACGTACTACATAATTAGTAATAGCATTTTCAGTTTCACGTTTGGCGTAGGTTTGTAACTGTTCTTGTTAACGTTATCCTTATCTTATCTATACGCTTTTTTTCACTCTTATTTGACACTTTGACTTTGAGTGTTTACAGTTTTAATTCAGTTGTTTAAGGTTTATAATTTACGAATTGTCAACTTTAAAGGTCGATCCCGGCAAAAAAAGGCATATCTTCCAATTCGGCGATCAAAAGAGAAAGAAAGCTGCACAGAAACAGCTTTTAATAGCAGGCCCCGCTTCCAAAATAATAACTTTGTTATTTTCTGATGAATGAATCAATGAGCCTTCAAAAATTCAAGATACAAACAAGCATGCGCCCCAGAAAGTGAACGAGAAAATGACAATTACAAATTATAAATGCCGGCATCTAGCCGGTCTAGCCCATTGTTACGGGTCATGAAACAGCCTACAGCAAACACAGAAATATCAGATTCAGATAAACCAAATGACTCAGAACCAGAGAAAGAGAAAGACATCTCAAGCAAGGAAAAAAATTTAGTTTTTTAAGTAATCACTCCATACAACCTACGTATAAAGATTACGCTAAATTACCGTTTAAACTAACTATATATCGACCGGAAATACCAAACGGAGGGTACCATATTTGCATTTAAAAAAGATCTTCTGTTCAGTTGCATAGTTTGTAGTCAAACTAAGACTATTTTTAATTCAAAAGGCATGGGTTTCAAGTAATAAATCGTTAAGCAGTGACGGCACTTCAATAAGAAGGAAAAACTTCTTCAAAATGTCAAAGTATAACGAAATTTTGAAGAGTCACACTCAAAAAATATCCAAATCGTCAAAGCAATTGAGCAAAAGTTGAAGAGGTACTGTCACCTTTTTAAGTTAAATCACTGTACACAAAGTTATAGTCTGTAAAAATAAAGATTTTCTGTTTCGGCTTAGCGCTTTATTACTCTGAGACATTGAAAATATACAGCCGTTTCTTTCTCACGACAATGGAAATGTAATCTTATTCCAGAAGTTACCAAACGTTTTCAACGAACTCAGTTCGGTACTGAATTCAATATTCCGGTATCTCAAATACTTTTCCAGATATTAAATTTCGAAATTATCAAATTTTATCTTTTTGATAAGGCCAGATTTTTTTATACTTTCGTTACGGCGGTATTCGAAGTTCGTTTTTTAAAAAGATTTTGAGGCAATGTATTATTTTGGGGTCTAAATACGCAAATAGCGTATTTACAAGAATGTACGTTATGTTCTGCATGTACAATTAATGTAACTATTAGTAAACAATAAAAACTGGTTTATGCATATCAATTCCTTTTTAATTACCAATTAATGATTTCGTTGTTGCACATTTCAAAATAAATGAATTATATTAAGTAATAAACCTCTGCATCCACACACAAAAAAAAACTTTGCAACATAGTTAAAATTAAAAGTCGTTCAAAACGTTTTATAACTTCTGGAATAGAATTAAAATTCCATTGTGTTTACCTCTCGCGAGCGGTCTTAAGTCATTGAGCAGGTAATTTACGCTTTCACTTAAGTGGCGTACGTTTCTATTGAAACCCAAACGTTAGAAAGAAACGGCTGTATATTCCCAATGTCTCAGAGTAATAAAGCGCTAAGCCGAAATAGAAAATCTTTATTTTTACAGACTATACCTCAATATTAATTTAAAGTTAATGAAAGACCTTTAAAAAACATTATTAAGAAATTTATCGGTGCATCTCTTTACAACATGTTGGATGGGGTATTATAGGGCATTAATCTCGACATGCATGATATCATTGGTTGTTTCTTTGACGGTGGGGTCTGACCAATATAATGGTCTTCAAGCCCATGTTGAGAAGAATGCGGCGGATTGCGTATACACTTGCTGTTACGCTATGTATTAAAGTGTGTGACACAACGGATTGTTCAATAAAATGTAAAAAAAAAATCTGTTTGTTGAACAGAACAGCGGTGTTTTTGCCGATCCATGTAAAAGAAACCACAAAACGTTTGAAAAAACTCAATAATACAGGTTGGTGGAGTAAATCTAAAGCACTTGATATTATGTTTGTTTCTTGCGCAGATCAGTCAAATGAACTTTGTTTAACATTCTACTTGCACTTCATGCTATTTCTAATGACAAGCAGTTTGCCAACAAACCAGCTCAGAGGCATTGTCTCTTTTAAATGCGTAGATGAACATTAAAATATTAACTATTGCATTCATATTCATGTTAATTTATCAATACTTAACGCCCGTGACTAATTGTTTGCAAACGAAAGATTCAATTTTCAAAAACCAATTTATGAAAAAGTGTCAATCTTTATTAAAGTCGTCAATGATGAACAGTGTATTGAGGGAACTAATATTTATATAGAAATGGAATTTCCGAAATCCCAACAAAGAAAAACTAAGAAAATACCAGGAGAGCAATCGGCTGAGGATTTGAATATTATACGTAATCAAGGGCCATTAAAAATTATAAGTTGTATAACTGACAGATTTTTGAAGCACGAGGAGTAATTTTTGTTTATTTTGGTCCGTAGAACTTTGCATATTTGACCAATAAACGCGTTTAACATCATTTAAAAATTAACCGGAATATCATGTCTTAATGAATACTGAACTAATTATTTTGCAGAAGACTACGAAAACCTTAAAAAATGTGCTTATGGTCGCGAAACTCCGACGCCACCTCGATATGGTGATAAAATACCAAAGGCCACTTGGATTCAGACGCTGATAGCCATGAAGATATTTTTATTGAAATACATGCGCATTGGACTGAATTCTCATGCAGAGGTTGTTTAATATGCTGTTTTAATTTAATTCACAAACACAATTTGCATTCCTTGGCCTACAGCAATATTTATATTACGTATAAATATTTAATAACTTCATCTTGTATTCAAGGTGTATTTTCAAAAATGAAAATAATTCTAAGCCGCCTACGATTTTTGCCATGTAAGGCAAATTAGAAGTCTTTATTTTATTAAGTGTGGAAGCCGATTTACTTAAGAAAAAGCTATTAACGTAACTGTTTTCGAAGTACGCTAAAGTTTTTAGTTCATGTACGTGTTTTTGTTATTTGTTTAAATTCCCGTGTATCTATATTTTGAAAATATAATGAACATCTGGCCATATAAAATTCGAGGCCCCTTTAGTAATTTACCCGGTAGATCATCTTCATCACAGCCCGACACTGCGTTGATTAACAAGTGCCACAAGTTTTTGACTTTTTAGATCCAATTCTTGTGCTTTAGGTTTTATTTACATCTTTTCTGTAGCATTTAGGTGCGTATTCTTGTTATTTTTTTTTTTTTTAATAGTGAGAAACACCGATGTCTCTGGCCCATCCCAATGTCGAAGCGACATCGGTGTCTGCTCTGGCCCAGGGATACTTGCACACGATTGAACGCGAAGTCACAGGACAATAGGTTTTCCTTCAGTTAGGTTAGTTTTACGCTGAGCAGATGGATTCGGATTGCCATTTATCTGGCTTCTGGCTTATTTTTATGTTTTAATTGTTCAAAATGAAGTGGATTTAGAGCGTTATTGCTAATTTGTGGATGTATTTGTAAAAATGAGTAGCCAATGGCAGCATTGGAACAACATCGCAACTACTATACAGGTGGGGTTTTGATAGTCTATTCCCTCTTTGAACGATCGTTATTACGAATGTCACTTACAGATGGGTCTTCAAGAGAACCATTTGTATTCGACAATGATAATGGCCCATGTTGCATCCCATATGATAGCTCCGAAAACCATTCTAGTGACTGTGACTCTGTGGACAAAACTGAGAAAATGTCTACCGTTTTACATAACGTAGATGATCCCGGTAGATCCTGTTATTGATAAGCGTCGAAGTCCACCTTGTTCCCTTAGAACTAAGCGTGCCGTGCTGATATCAAATCAGATTGGAAACGTCTAGGGGATATCAAGAACAAATTTAAGTACCATCTAAAAGCAAAGGGCAATTGCAAGAATTTGAGGAAACGTCAGAGGCTGCCACTAAGAACAGCGGCGCTTAGCTTAACCATCAAGAAAAAAACGATGAGCAAATAGCTGTAAACCAAGGTGAAGATACATTAGAGATATATGAAGTAACAACTTTAATTTGGGGACCACCACAGGGAAATCACCTCCACTATGAAGAGAAATTCAACGGTGGCATCAATTCAGAATGGCACTGTGCATTGAGAAGGGAAGAGTCTGTTCAATACTTTCTTGCCGTTGTAGACTTTATATAATCGATTTGATTATGGTGCATGTGAACTTACCGACAGAACTAAAATAATACGGTTTATAGATGTGCTGGGGTTTGTGAAAATTGTTCCAATGAATGCCATGAGAGATTATTGGTCTACCAAATAGATTTTGAAGACGGACGTTGCTCGCAGTACTATGACTCGTAATAGATTTGAACTGTTGCTAAAAATGATTCACTTTTCCAGAAGGCGATGGGTTGTATAAAATCCTGTCACTTCTAGAAAAACTTACAAAAAATATCAGAAAATATGTACTAACCGGGAGAACATTTGTATCGACGACAATGGTCATATTCCAAGAAAAGTTGCAGTTCAAACAATATAAGGTCTTGATTAAACCCTTTTACGTATATTCTATTTACTACGTAATAGGCAAGAAAATTTCGAATAAATTGCTAGGGTAACGTGAAATTCCATTCTTATGATTTTCCCATGTTCTTAACATTCTACTACAACAGAATTATATTTTTTCCGATAAAAATCAATTTTTGATTGTTTTATATGAACTTGACGTGACGACACCAAAGCTATTTTTGCTAAATTCAAATTGGCGCAAAAGTTATGTATAAAATTAGTTCCGATTGACCAAAACATGATCTCTCAAACGCTGCTTAATTTGTTTCATTTTTGTTAAACTAGGTTTAAATATTATCGATGTGACGCCTCAATAAGTTGCCCTTCAAACTAAAATAAATTACTGTTTGATTAGTAACGGTTCGTTATCTTATATAACTCTGAATTGAATGTTAATTTACTTTTAACATAAAGATTAATTTGTATTTGGCTTTAAAATTCATTTAAAGTTTTGAATGTTAAATTGCAATCTTGTTATGAACTTGAATATATGATTTATGTTATATTTATGCAAAATGCTTTAATGCATTTGCAATTTATTTTCAACACTTACTAGTGCGGTATATTAACACTTAAACCTTTGTATTTCTGTTACAAGATACATATTCAAACATGAATATTGTTTACTACTTTGATGAATACTGTATTTTTTTGAGTCGACCGCAATAGTACCCAATTTATTAGAAACATTTCAATCAATATTGCATAACTTACGTTACGATCATGCAACATACACAAAAATACAGTCCCACAAGCACATGCCTCAGGGGCCATCTCTAAAGGTATGTGGTGGAGAATGGATAGGCTACACTCACCATCACAGAGACCACGCTAACTGCACACATACAATAGTGCCGTATCACCTCAAATACTACAAAGCCGAGAGCCATATGGCCTCGAACCCAAAACAGAGTGAGCAGCGTACCCACCCTGACAGTCTGTATGTAAAGTGGTCCGGGTCCATGGGACCGCACAGTGGTAAATAGTTATAAATGCATCCGCTCCGCGATCGGTGAGTGATCACACACACGCACACGCACACGTACACGCACACGCACACGCACACACACACGCACACGCACACTCACACGCACACTCACACACTCACACTCACACTCACACTCACACTCACACTTACACGCACACTCACATTCAATCTTACACTAACACTGACAGTGACACTCACAATCACAATCACACTCACACTCACACTCACACTCACACTCACACTAACTCACACTCACACTCACACTCACACCCACACTCACACTCACACTCTCACACTGACACTCACACTCTCACTCACACTCACACTCTCACTCACTCATGCTCACGCCTCGCACACGACTCACACTCACACCCTCACACTCTACACTCACACTCACTCACACTCCACTCACCTCACACTCCCTCCCTCACACTCACACTACACTCACCTCACACTCACACTCTCACACTCACCTCACCTCACACTCACACTCACACCCACCTCACACACCTCACCTCACTCACACCCCACACTCACACTCACACTCACACCTCCCTCACACCTTCACCTACACTCACTCACTCACACTCACACCACTCACCCCTCACACTCACACTCACACCCCTCACACTCACACCACACTCACACTCACACTCCATACCTCACACCTCACTCCACTCACACTCCACTCCACACTCACACTCACCTACACCCACTACACACACTCACACTCACACTCACACTCCACACTCACACTCACTCACTCACACTCACACTCACACTCACACCTCACACTCCACTCACTCCTCCTCACACTCACACTCACACTCACACTCACACTCCACTCACACACCTCACCTCCTCACACTCCACACCCTCACACTCACCTCACCACCTCACACTCTCACACTCACACACCTCACACTCACCTCACACTCACTCACCTCACCTCACACTCACTCACTGCTCACACTCCACTCACACTCACACTCACACTCACACTCACCTCACACTCACACTCACTCACTCACACTCCACTCACTCACACTCACACTCACACTCACACCTCCACACCACCACTCACACTCCACTCACACCTCACACTCCCTACTCCACGCTCACTCACACTCACACTCACACTCACACTCACATCACACTCACACTCACACTCACACTCCACACTCACACTCACCTCACAGCTCACACTCACACTCACTCACACTCACCTCAACTCACATTCTCACCTCACTCACACTCACCACACCACACTCACACTCACTCACTCACACCTCCTCACACTCACGCTCACACTCCTCACACTCACACTCACACTCACATCTCACACTCACTAACTCACACTCACACTCACACACTCACACTCACACCTCACTCACACTCACCTCACACTCACACTCACACTCACACTCACCACTCACACTCAGATCACACTCACACTCACACTTACACTCACACTCACACTCACACTCGCACTCACACTCACACTCACACTCACACCACACCACACCCAAACTCACACTCACACTCACACTCACACTCACACTCACACTCACACCCTCACACTCACATTTACAACCACACTCGCACTCACACTCGCACTCACACTCACACTCCCATTCACCCTCACACTCACACTCACACTCACGCTCACACTCACACTCACACTCACACTCACTCGCACGCTTACGATTTAGCTCACACTCACACCCACACCACACTCACACCACACCACTACACCCACACGCACACTCACACTCACACACCACACCACACTCACACTCACTCACACTCACACTCACACTCACACACGCTCACACTCACACTCACACCTCACACCTCACATTCACACTCACTGCACTCACACTCACACTCACACCACACTCACATCACCCACTCCACACTCACACCACACTCACACTCACACTCACAGTCACACACACTCACACGCACACTCACACTCACACTCACACGTCACACTCACCACTCACACTCACACTCACACTCACACTCACACCACTCACACTCACACTCACACCACTCACACTCACACCACACTCACACTCACACTCACACTCACCACACTCACACTCACCTCACACTCACACTCACACTCACCGCTCACACCACACTCACACTCACACTCACACTCACGCACATCACACTCACACTCACACTCACACTCACACTCACCACACTCACGCTCACACTCCACTCACACTCACACTCACACTCACACTCACACTCACCTCACCACACTCACACTCACACTCACACTCAACTCACACTCACGCTCACACTCACACTCACACCACACTCACACTGACACTACACTCAACTCACTCACCACTCACACTCACACTCACTCACCTCACACTCACACTCACACTCACACTCACACTCATCACTCACACTACACTCACACTCACACTCACACTCACACTCACACTCACACTCACCTCACACTCACACTCACACTCACACTCACACTCCACACTCACACTCACACTCCACCACCTCACACTCACACTCACACCTCACACTCACATTCACACTCACACCTCACACTCACCACCTCACACCTCACACTCACACTCACACTCACGCTCACACTCACACTCACACTCACACACACTCACACCACATTCACACTCACACTCACACCTCACACCACACTCACACCTCCACACCTCACACTCTCACTACACATCTCACGCCTCACACTCACACTCACCACACTCACACTCACACTCACTCACCTCACCTCACTCACACTCTCACTCACATCCACACTCACACCCTCACACTCAGAATCAGACACACACTCACACTCACTCACACTCACACTCACACCCACTCACACTCACCTCACACTCACACTCACACTCACCTCACCCTCACACTCACACTCACATCACACTCACACTCACTCACACTCACACTCACACTCCATCACCTCACACTCACACTCACACTCACCTCACACTCACACTCACACCACTCACACTCCACACCTCACCTCACACACTCACACCTCACACCACCTCACCTCACACACACACTCACCTCCACTCACCTCACACTCACACTCCACACTCACACTCACCTCACCTCACTCACACTCACACTCACACTCACACTCACACTCACACTCACACTCACACTCACACTACCACCACCTCACACTCACTCCCATCCATCCACACTCACACTCACACTCACACTCACACTCACTCACCACACTCACCTCACACTCACATCACACTCACTCCACTCACACTCACCTCACATCACTACGCTCACTCACACTCCCACCTCACACTTCACACTCACTCACACTTCACACTCACACTCACCTCACACTCACACTCACACTCACCTCACACTCACACTACTCACACTCACACTCACACTCACACTCATCACTCACACTCACCACACTCACTCACTCACACTCACTCCTACCTCACGCTTCACTCACCGTACTCACTCATCACTCACTCTCACACCTACCTCACACTCACACTCACCTCACACACTCACACATACTTCACACTCACATCTCACTCACACTCACGCTCACGCTCACGCTCACGCTTCACTCACTCACACTCACACTCACTCTTACACTCACTCACAGCTCACGACTCACACTCACAGTCACAGTCAAACTCACACTCACACTCACACTCACACTCACGCTTACACTCACACTCACAATCACACTCACACTTACACTCACACTCTCACTCACACTCACACACCACATTCATACGAAAATAGAAAATAAACACATTCAACCCAAAAAGGAAAAAAATAACGTCGAATCCGGTAATAGGTCACAATCGGTTATACATTCAAGTTCTTACCTAAAGAGTCAAAGATAGGCGGAAAGTTATCATCCTCAATTAGTATCAAAGCAGACTTCCTAATCTAACTGAATCTAGCATCAAAAGAACAATTAATCTAACTAATCTAAATCCACCAAGTGATTAAAGATGCCCTACTACGAGTACATAACTATAATTCCAAAAAGTAAAACAAAATTCTTGAAAAATACGAGAATGTGATGTGGGGTGCGTCAAATAAATGCTTTACAGAATAACCTAATCGTTTTCATAACAATTATTTCGTACTACAAAATGGACGTTAAATCGTATATAAAAGATGTAAGTGTGTAATAATAATCTATTATAAAAGTAAGTAACCCAAACTATAAATTCGTACATGCTTGTCGGAGTAAGTATTGGGAAATTTAAATGCATTTTCAGACTATAGCAGTTACAATATGTAAATTAAGCAGTTTTTAATAGTTTGAAATGCTTTGTTTATATGAGAGTGCCAATTGCTTTAGTACCTAATGGTATAAATACTTCAACAAAAAGTATACACATAAATTTTTTAGCTTTTTTATTTCTATTTTGTAGGTAATACATTGTATTTAACACGGCCAGGGATACGATCTTTATACTTCCTTTCAGTTAATTATATTCGCAGAAAATTGCAGCAAACGTGAAAATATTTTTGTAATTTGCTTACATTTTGATACCCTAACAGACCTATTAAGAAACGCGACGTCATCATCTTCGATGCCATTATAGCCATTAATTCACGGAACATTTTACGAAAATTTTTAAGTTGGTGAACCTTGATCTGAAATTATGTCATGCTTGACACTCTTACAAAATATGTGTCAAAAACTGGATGCGTCCAGTGGAAAACTTTGCGACCGTGTTTTTAGCAATGTCAGGTATTTCATGCACTATTATCCTAATTATCTTCCATTTTCGTGTTTTGTGGCGGAATTTGGATCAAACACAAAGCGACTAGATCAAATGTCCACTTTTAAAATTAAGACATTGCCAACCGGCACAAAAATCCCTAAATCAACTAAAAAAGTTTGTTTAAAAACGGGGTAAAAAGAGTAAATTATAACAAATAGCATAAAAAATGTGTTTCATAAGACCTTGAAGAACTCATTCTTAAAAAAAATTGTGGCCACCCTCGTTTTTTTTACACTTGAATTCGTGCTTCAAGACTGGTCTTCTGAAACCTTTTACGAAAATTTTTATGGAGGCCAGGCTTGATCCGGAATTATGTCATAAATGTGTGAAAAACAGGATGGTCCAGATCAAAACTTTGATGTGAGCTAATTCGCGACCACATCAAATTTTCACTTTTCAAATTAAGACATTAACAATCGCCACAAAAATATTTTTGTTTAAAAAAGGGCAAATTACAAAAAATAGCATAAAAGACGTGTTTCATGAGACCTTGAATCACTCACTCGTCTTTTTAACCTTGAACTCGTGGTTCAAGACTGGTCTTAAGAAACTTGTTTTTTAATATACCTACTATTATCTGCTTTAGTTCACTGTTCATAATTTAATAGCCAATGCAAAAGAACTGATTCAATGACAGTCCTTAGTAGAAAACGATCATGTTTAATTACATTACGTATTATGATTATGAATTATCCTCTTTTACATTTTGTAGAAGTAATTCATTAACAGCCTTAAGTAATAAGCTGATTAATTAACAAATTACGTTTATCCTTAACCATTAATTAAGAACTATTATAGTATAAGGTTTGTACCTGTAAAATTATTAGGACAGTAAATAATTTTGATATCGTTTAAAAAACGTTTGTAATAATATGTCAATTACATGGTAATAAAGTGAATAAAGTCAGCATTTTGTGAGGCTTTCAATTTTCCATAAAGCTACTCATTTAGCTTTAGTACAAACAAAAACTCGAAAATAACGCTTTTAATATGAACTCAGAGGCTTCAAAGAGGCCAGAAATATTCTCATCTTTTTGTTCGAAAGTAAAATCTGAACGAACAGATCGAAGAAGTAACCCCGAGTTCAGCGCTCTCGCTTTAATTGCCAAATCAACACAATGGCTTAAACAAAGCCACGTATTTGGGTTTTAAACACGCAGACAAAAGTTTCACCATCTACTTTTACGACCTTGTAGATGAAATTTCTGCAAAATTATTATTATTACACCTGCTTGAGTTTTTTAAGTGTCTGATAATTTAGAAAATTTGCATTTAATAAGGATGCTTCACGGTGTGGTCGTCGGGTGCGATATCTTCAACCTTTCAGCAGACAAAGCATAAAATTTAATATTCTAAATGCACATCTACAGAAAATAAAGTAAAATCTATAATCAATAGCGAAAGCGATTTCCTATTAAAATATGTCTCGATTTTAAATTTACAATTTTAGCAACAGGTTTTGCAATTGCAATTAGTGTAGTTGATTAACATTTTATCATTTATACAAATCTCTATTGGTATTTATAATTAATCGAGAAACCCTTGTGGTTTATCTATGTAACGTAGGGTAAAGGAGAGAACGATTATGTATTAAATTACTCGATTCTATGTTGGCATGTCTTGCTATTAATTTTGCTCTTCAATTCAACTTTGTTTCGATCAGCCAAAACAAAATTAATTGAAAAAAGTCTTTGAAAAATTTATTTTCGATGTAATTAAAACTTTTGTTGCGCTTGAACGAGTCTGTATATCGGCGACAAAAATGTACGCTAATTAAACCAATTTTAAGTCATTGTTTCATATACATTATACAATTCACTTTTCGTTCTTTAAATTGTGAAATATCATATTTCTTGGTTTTTTACTTAATTTTCGTTGCCTCATTATTATCAAAGCATTTTTTGTCTCATTAGGAGTAGCGCCATTACACTTGTATATGTCCAATCCCAAGAATCGTAACGGAAAAGTAAGGACTTATTTAAGATTGTGGTATGGACTTCACAACGAATTAAAGAGGAAATGTCACTATATACGAGTTTTAGTATTGTCACTGTAACAAACGCTGAATTAACAAAATTTTTTCATGAGTTTTGGAAAATATTTGAATGAAAAAATTTTAAAAAGAGTTCCAAAGTACGTTGTAATAAATATGTGATGTATGTGATTCCTAAACTCAATAAAAGGATATAAAAATTCTTCTTCGAAAGGTATCCGACTTTTTCCTAAAAGTGAAAACAACTTTATTAGATAATGAACAATTTTAACACATAAGGTTTTAGAACAATAGCCTGTATATCGGTGTAAGTCACAATATTTAGATGTACCGAGTGGCCAGATAAGAATGCAAACTGCTGCAATCCTAAACTCTTAAAGTGATTTTTTACTGACATCCATCTAGAAAATATATCAAAAAATTATATGCTTTTTAAAGCTCAGCTTTATTCGAGTCATTTTTGTTTGACGTATCTATTAAAATAAAGTGGTGGGAGGTGATTCAGTGATTTTTTAAATAAACAGCAGTAACTCCTAAACGACTGAACTGATTTTAATAAACTTAGAATCGTTGGAAACAGTATTTATTGCTCCATCAAATACATCTTACTTGTAATATGTCTAATTTTTAGTGATGCCGCTAGAGCGCGTTCTTCAATACATCAGAAAATTGCAAAATTCTCTAAAGAATTAAATGCAACAATGACTTTTTTTCATAAAAAGGAGAAGAAATCATCGCTAAATAGGTTAGTGAAAACAGCATCTCGATATCTTATTCCTACCCTAAAAAAAATATCGAAGAAAGAAAATTTAGTTACTATAAAATTTGAAAAAGTCGATATTACACCGGTATTTATTCTTCTTGTGTTTGTGTGTTTGTGTATTTGTGTGTTTGTGTGTTTGTGTGTTTGTGTGTTTGTGTGTTTGTGTGTTTGTGTGTTTGTGTTTGTGTGTTTGTGTGCTTTGTGTTTGTGTGTTTGTGTGTTTGTGTGTTTGTGTGTTTGTGTGTTTGTGTGTTTGTGTGTTTGTGTTTTTTTTTTATGATTGTGGACCTGAACAGGCTAAATAAGGCCTATCGTGCTAAAGCACTCAGGAACACTTAGGAGGATGGATAGAGGGATAATGAATTGCCAATAGATGCCTATGAACAGCTACCTTAAATTTTCTCATATCATAAGTGAGAGGAAAACAGGAACTAGGAGATCATTCCAGAGTTTAGAAGCCGTGTAGAAAAATGTGGATTGCGCCGTTTGGTACGACAAGTGAAATTTGTACTGCATACTGATGATGTGAATGAACGAACGAGTGTTTCTCGCAAAGATAGCCGGAGATCCTATCAAAGAATGTAATTCACCAGCACAATAGCCGTTGTAATAACGATAATACAAAGAAAGAACTGAAACCATCCTTCTATGCTCAAGGGACTGTATGTGAGAAGTTAAGGACGGGTCATTTATAAGCCTAATCGCTTCTTTGAATACGATCAACGATATCGAGCGTATTGAGCACTAACAAAGGTGAGAATTATATTCCAGATGAGGCCGAATTTGAGCCTTATATAGCAGAAGGAGTTGTCAGAGTAAAGTACTGCTTAGATCTGTACAAAAGCCTATTTTACGAGCAGCTGTTTTGGTAGCTGACAGAAGATGGTCAACCCATGAGAGATTTGAAGATACAGTCATACCCAACAGAGTAATAGAGTCTGAAAACTTAAGAACTGAGCCATTCATACTTACAACAGGAAATGATCGATCTTTTTTGGCGGACATAAGGTGTTTGTGTGTTTGTGTGTCTGTATGTTTGTGTGTTTGTGTGTTTGTGTGTTTGTGTGTTTGTGTGTTTGTGTGATTGTGTGTTGTGTGTTTGTGTGTTTGCGTGTTTGTGTGTTTGTGTGTTGTGTGCTTGTGTTTGTGTGTTTGTGTGTGTGTGTGTGTGTGTGTGTGTGTGTGTGTGTGTGTGTGTGTGTGTGTGTGTGTGTGTGTGTGTGTGTGTGTTTGTGTGTATTTGTGTGTTTGTGTGTGTGTTGTGTGTTCGTGTGTTCGTGTGTTCTGTGTTCGTGTGTTGTGTTGTGTTTGTGTGTTTGTGTGTCTGTGTGTCTGTGTGTCTGTGTGTCTGTGTCTGTCTGTGTCTGTGTGTCTGTGTGTCTGTGTGTCTGTGTGTCTGTGTGTCTGTGTGTCTGTGTGTCTGTGTGTCTGTGTGTCTGTGTGTCTGTGTGTCTGTGTGTCTGTGTATCTGTGTGTCTGTGTGTATGTGTGTCTGTGTGTCTGTGTGTCTGTGTGTCTGTGTGTCTGTGTGTCTGTGTGTTGTGTGTTTGTGGGTTTGTGTGTTTGTGTGTTTGTGTGTTTGTGTGTTTGTGTGTTTGTGTGTTGTGTGTTGTGTGTTTGTGTGTTGTGTGTGTGTGTGTGTGTTGTGTGTGTGTGTGTTGTGTGTTTTGTGTATTTGTGTGTATTTGTGTGTTTTGTGTGTTTGTGTGTTCGTGTGTTCGTGTGTTCGTGTGTTCGTGTGTTTGTGTGTTTGTGTGTTTGTGTGTGTCTGTGTGTCTGTGTGTCTGTGTGTCTGTGCGTCTGTGTGTCTGTGCGTCTGTGTGTCTGTGTGTCCTTGTGTCTGTGTGTCTGTGTGTCTGTGTGTCTGTGTGTCTGTGTGTCTGTGTCTGTGTGTGTGTGTCTGTATGTCTGTGTGTCTGTGTGTCTGCGTGTCTGTGTATCTGTGTGTCTGTGTTTGTGTGTCTGTGTGTCTGTGTGTCTGTGTGTCTGTGTGTCTGTGTGTCTGTATGTCTGTGTTTCTGTGTGTCTGTGTGTCTGTGTGTCTGTGTGTCTGTGTATCTGTGTGTCTGTGTGCCTGTGTGTTTGTGTGTCTGTGTGCCTGTGTGTTTGTGTGTTTGTGTCTTTCCGTGTTTGCGTGTTTGCGTGATTGCGTGTTTACGTGTTCACGTGTTTGCGTGTTTTCTTGTTTGTGTGTTTCCGTGTTTTCGTGTTTGCATGATTGCATTATTGCGTGTTTGCGTATTTTAGTATTATTAGAGGTAGAATTTGGTTTATCAACTATTTCTAGAAACAGCTGCATGTTTAAAAACTATCAGAATACCTCGATATACACCTTAGACACATGGAATAATTAATCTATGAAATTTTTTGGTACGACGCGTAATTTAGCGGCAGAAAAGTAGAATTTAGGTGTTAGTTGAAATTGTTTCATTATCTGAATAACGACTAATTTTATAAGAAAAGATGTAGACTTTTAATTTAATTTTACATAAATTTTCTTTACAAAGTTTTTTGATGTGAGGCGTAAAAAAAATTATATAAATATGTTTGAAAATGCTGAAGTTGAATTATTGATATATTTATAGAAGCTACTTTGGAATTTTTTTTACGTTAACTTGTATTTATATCTATGAATCTCTGTCTGACAAGAAGTTTTTAACGTCATTCTGACATAGATTACTGTTTTTTTTTACAATGCTGCCTGTTTTCGTTATGAACGTATAAAAAAGAGGTTGCATAGTTATCCTAAGGAAATTGAAATCAAAATTATTAAATTTTTTTTAACTTAAGTTAGCATCTAGGTGGCTATTATTCTCTGTCTATCATGGAGTCTATACTTCTGTTTTACATAGATTATTGTTTTTGCGTTTGCAATGTTGACTACTTTTGTAATGAGCTTCCTACAAAGGGTGTTATTAGAATTAAAATTCTTTAATTTCTTTTAATTTCCATTTTGTAGGCTGGAAGGTCGTATGGTGTTCCACACCAGATATTTTACATGTCAAAGTAAATTGTGATCTGCGTTCACTAATTCAGGGAAACTATAAATGGTCTTGCAAAAAGTTGTTCTTTCACTACGCAGACATATTTATAAGTGATTGATTTCCTTTTTTTCACGGTAGCCACACTTTTTCGAGGTTCGACTGCCCGCTGTGCCTGTTGTTCCTGCGTGGTGCTTGCTCTAAATCGGTTTCGAATTATTTTTCGTTCAAACACTAAGTAAGTACTACGTGTACTACTTGTGATGGATCGTGTGAATTTTCTGAAGCACCTTTTGCGCATTCAGAAGAAACATTCCTGTAGCTTCAAATTCATTTATTAGGTTCTGAGGTTTCCGTTTGTATGCTCAAATTTCTGCGTTACCAGATTTATATTTAGTTTAAGTGAGCCCCAAGTCCATTTTTCTATTTCTCTAAGGAGCGTCAGGAACCCATCCTTTGGTAGTCCCGATTGACGACTTTGTCTCAATGATCTTCATACTGTGTTCATTGGCTTGAAAAATCTCACGCTTGGTCACTTGCAAGTGTGTGCCGAATGAGCCACAAGACACACAAATGAGACATCATTTAGTTCACAGTGGAGGATAATGGTTTCACAAAAACCTAACGTCAGGTTGTCACCCATGAGGTCTTTTTTACCCTCCAGTTTTTAACACGGGGTAGGAACTCAAATCAGTCCTAAAACGTACCTGCAACCACCGAACCATGTAATGTGCTCTTGAATCTGCATCCAAAGCAGCAGAATTATTTATTACAGCACGGATATCCACTGGGTCAAGTATTGTAGAGATGTTCGCTCTTCTGAATAAAAGGAGCAAAAGGACTCCGTCAGCTGATCCACATGAAGGTTGAGCTTCTCTAATTTTACGCCACGCCTATAAATACCCTCTACCTTTCCTGAGTCATTATTGACAGCCTCATCATGGTTTTGGAGCGTCGCTGGTAACACTTGCCCATGCTTTGTTTAGGTTCGCTGATACACGCTGTGCGACGGCATTTTTGTGGCGTATCAGTACTCTCCTAACCCAGTCCTTCTTCGGCAAATTGTTTTAAAAACGTTGAACATTTTGCCCGGTCTGATCCAAATAAGCCGTTGTAAACCTTCTTAGTTCCAACGTCCAAAGCGGAAAGCCCCAATAGGCTGGTGTTAACTCTTCAATTTCTGAAAATGTCGTTTGCCCTCTCACAACTTTAATGTTGCCTCAATTGAATCTGTTATTAAGCGTACCGAAAGGTATTTTGTATTGGTTAGATGCGGCCCTCATAGACAAGCTTCCTTCAGTCAGCTTCTCGAGAGCTTCCTTCAGTTGCTCATGGGTATAATTTCTGTAGTTTCTCGTACCCAGGATCTTTTTATGAGCTCGTAGCATCTAAAATAGTACACTTTGCATCAGTGGGGTGTGTTTGATCACTGAATCAATGTTGCCTCATCACGTTGATCAATCGCGCCCCAAAATACAATATGTAAATTACGTAAAGAAATAAAATCTCGCAAACCCGCCCACGATTGCTGGAGAAAGCGTTCTTTATGATATATGTAATATAAAATATGTAAGTCATATACCTATCTTTGCGTGTAAAAAGTTTTTAAGCGGCTGAAAGTGAACTACTAAAATTGCACGTGCACCGAAACAAAGGTGCCACACACAAGTAGATGTCTCGATATCAAGGAAATCTACAAAGACTAATATTTTGAAGAATTAATTATGCAGTGTTGCATGTGCCAAGCTTTTAAACTGCGATCACAGTTCTTTCCAGAACCTAAATATGAAGCGGTGATCAAAGTGGCATCCCAATACCAGAGTCACACCACTTTACGGTAACACTACGTTACACTTCATAAGTTGACATCACCTTATTTATCCAAATACTTATTTATAAATTGGTCATGTTTTGACTAATATTACTAGTACCAGGAATTATAACACAACTAAATTAAAAAAATCTATACCACAACGCAACAAACGTACCAAATCGAAAAAGTTTGTTTCGAGATTATATAAATGGTGCGTGAGTGTGTACGTGCGAGCGTGCTAGCGAGCTTACGTGCGTGCGTGAGTGTGTACGTGCGAGCGTGCTAGCTTGCGTGCGTGTGTACGTGCGTGCGTGCATGCATGCGTGTTTTTCGTTTGATCCTCGTGCTAAAGCAGTGTTGACTAAAAGCTATAATTGGCAACGTTGCTTGCTATACCCAGTCCATGGAGTTATGTTTAATTAGTTTTTTTTTGACAGATGTATTTATTTATGATAAGATCAGGCATGCATGTAAAGTAATATAGAGGTTAAACTAACTAGCTAATGTGTTTTGCTGCTACACGTATCACAGTATTGAAGATTCTGTTTATGTATTAGAAAACGTATTACAGTCTCGAAACAGAATGCAGATAAAAATTGAAGGAAGTGAATACAGTACAACTTCTGCGAACGAGCTGAAAGATTTGAAGTGTGTGCAGCATTTCCAGAGCCGTGTTGAAACCAGTTAATTTAGGGCTAACCTCGTGTCCATGTAATAATGTCTGATAAAACTATTAGGGGTTATTAGCTACTTTTATAGGTTGTTACAGTATAATCGTTCAAGGTGGAAACGATGCGGTGATTGTATATCAAAAAATCTCGTTTGATCTCATGAGATGTGTATAGCTTTTCTTAAAAAATACCTGCGAAGCTGTCTCATGCAAAAAACATCAATAATCGTTAGCAATGTAGCTGTATCCTCTATTATGCTTACTTAATGTATACATATCACTAGTATAGCTTTTTTGATGTCGAGAGAAGAAGCACGATTTCGAACGGTTGTATTTCCAGAGCTCTATCGAAATCAATTAAATTTAATAATAATCTCATCTCTATGTAATAATAGACGTAGTATAAAAGTTACATATTTTAAATGTATTTAATGTGTAATCACTGTTTAATGAGTTTTTATTATTATGCTGTAACATTAGTGGTATTAGATAGTTTTTACGTAACCTGAAGATTTAATTATTTTAAAAAGTAATTTCCGCGTTAGCAAAATTTTTAAAATATTTGTGTTTTGAATGTAAACATTTTTTTAAATTTAAAATTGTTGTCAATCCGGGCACATAGATATTTGATGTTAATTGTTAATTGATTTGTTTGAGATTTATCTGGTTAATTACTTAATTGCTTTGTTTGCTTTGTTTTGGGAAAGAGTCATGTGTGAGATAGAGAAAGTGGGAGAGAAGGGTATGATTAGCTACCATTAAGTATGCCGTTTTATTACCGTTACCTATATGAGTGTGGTTGTAAGTTATGATCCCCATTTTATTCATTTTGATTGGTTGATTGATCGAGATTGATTTGTTTACATGTGAGTGAGTGAGTGAGAGAGAGAGAGAAAGAGAGCGAAACGCTACACATGTCTTACACGATAGGATTTAAAAGAGCATGCACAATTGCCTAACCTCCAGGGGCACTGTTCTTAATATAGCCAGAAGGACCTTAATACTACCAAAATAACCCTAAGATTAACCCTAGACCAGCCCCCCCCCTAAATACAACCTGTAGATAGGCATTAAAATAAATGTAATAACAATCTCATTTGATCAAAAAATACGCTAATAAAGTAAAATGGGGAAATACAGTCAATGTGTACGTGATTATTATTATCAAATCAATTCTTTAAATAATATCTGATAAACAAGTTCTAATAAATGTTAATAGTAAAACACAAAATTAAATAAACTATCTTTTACATCATTTTCCAGGGGCTAAAAATAATTAAAGATCATAATCATCTCAAAGCTATCAGATTAAGAATTTCCCTAGGATAATTAATTAATAAAAATAATTAAAGATCATCATCTCAAAATAAGGGTAATAAATACGGTCCTTCACGTATGCCATTAAAAATCAAAAACTTTAATTAGCGATGAAAAAGAAAGGATTCAAAATACGGTCTCACACGTGGGTGTGTAAAAAATAAGGGTTGAAAACATGGTCTCACACATGGGCATATAAAAATAATTAGGGTTGAAAAGGGCCTTCGAAAAGAAAGGATACGGTCTCACACGAGGGTATATAAAAAATAATTAGGGGTTGAAAATGCGGTCTCACACGTGGATGTGCAAAAATAGGGGTGAAAAAATACGTCCTACACGTAAGCGAGTAAAAATAGGGGTGGAAAATCGGTCTCCCACGTGGGCGGTCTTGTGACGTCAAAATCCAAGATGGTGGAAGGTGCTCCCCTTCTACTACTACACATAAACATTGATACGGTAGGTTAGGACGTCAAAATCTTTGATTTATCACAAACAATGAAAAAGTAAGCTGAACCTAAAAATTGTAATAATGCCTAAATCATTCTCCAAAAATCAACATTTTATTGTTATTAACACATCAGAATTTTATACTTGATTTGGAAATGAACTACACATTCTTAACACTACGACATCAGAAGGGGAGGCCGGGGCTGGTTTGTTACAGGGGCAGGTTCGTACTGACGCCAGTGCGCCGGTGTTATGCAACGTATGTTGTCATGACTCAACAAGTGTATTTGTCACGTAGCCAGGTTAGTCTGCATATAGTTTCAAGACGATACATGACGTGGTTTAAGAGTTATTCAGTGATTTGTGATTTTGTTACCCGTAAGTAAATTTTTTTGTTCCTACATAACATTTTATAACATGTTTATACGCAAGTTTTTAATTTTTATTCTGGTATATGCTTATTGCACAAGAATTTAGCTTTATTCTCGTCTAATGTAATTGAAAATTAATGAACGGGTTGTTGAGATATGAATTTTTTTAAAACAAAAATGGCGATGGGGCTGGTTAGTACATTTCTGGCGGAGTTGGTTCGTACTGTACCTACCAGCCCCGATGCTAGAAAAATACATATTCCTACATTTTGATCCAAGTTTTTGTTTACTTTTAAAGGTCTATCATGCGTATGTATAAGAGAAAATCAAAACGGGGTCTTACTTCACCTGATATCATGCTTCAAGCTGTAAGAGCCGTCAAAATTGATAAGCGTGGCCTAAGAGCAACTTCCAGAGAGTTTGGGATACCATTAATGACTGCAGAAATATTGCCAAAAATTCTCTAACGAAGATATTACTGGAGATAACAGCTCACCGAATACAATAGTTGGATACTTTAAGAACAGAAAGGTTAATAATTAAAATTACAATATTATTTATTTCACCTATTTAAAATTTTTTTTAGGTGTTTTCATTAGAAGAAGAATCACATCTGTCCGAATACGTAAAGAAAGCATCTGATATTTATTTTGGATTTTCTCCTAGAGAAGTTAGACAAGTTGCTTTTCTATATGCAGTGTCATTAAATTTATGTATTCTCGACAGTTGGAAGAAACAGGAGATGGCCGGAGCTGATTAGTTTTCAGCATTTTTAAAACGAAACAGAACACTGTCTATTCGAATTCCAGAACCTACAAGTCTTTCACGGGCCACCAGTTTTAATAAAACTAATGTTTCTGCATTTTTTGACAATCTTCAAACGGTACTAAACCGACTACAGTGTGGAGCAGCAGATGTGTGGAATATGGATGAGACCGGAATAACCACGGTGCAGAAGCCAGAACGACTGGTCGCTCGGCGAGGTTCCCGTCAAGTGGGAAGGCTAACTTCTACCGAACGAGGAACGCTAGTGACAATGGCCTTTGCCGTTTCTGCGACAGGAACTACCGTTCCGCCATATTTCATATTTCCGAGGGTAAAGTTTAAGTCTCACTTTTTGAAAGAAAGTCCCCCTGGTAGTGCCGGAGGAGCTAACCCGCCCGGTTGGATGAAAGAACAACATTTTATAGATTATATTAAGCACTTTGTCAGACATACAAAAGTTTCAATAGACAAACCAATTCTATTGCTACTTGACAACCACGATTCACATTTGTCTGTTGAAGGACTTACCTACTGCAAGAATAATGGTGCAACTGTTCTATCATTTCCGCCGCACTGCAGCCATAAGCTGCAACCTTTGGACAGAAGTGTGTATGGTCCATTCAAGAAGCATGTAAGCACTGCCTGCGATAGTTGGATGACGAATAATCCTGGTTGTACGATGACCATTTATGACATCCCTGACATTGTTTCCATCGCTTTACCTCTTGCAGCAACGCATAATAATATTACCACTGGCTTTAGAGTCTCAGGAATATCGCCTTTCAATCGGGATGTTTTTCCTGACTCCAAATTTTTACCAGCATATGTGACAGAGATGCCAAATCCTAATGCGGAAGCCGTCATTGACAATGAGATTCCTTCTACTAGCAAAGCTACACAAGCTACTGATTCTTCTGTTAATAACGAATTGGTATCTGTTCAGGGTCTAGATGAGTCAAACCTAGCAATTCCGTGCACTAGATTTTATATCAGCCAAGTTGCAGAAAAAATCAATTAATACCTGTCGAAATACTAAAGCCGCTTCCCAAAGTAACCCCAAGAAAAGAAAAAATTTCCAAGCGGAAAAGAAAATCCGCTATTCTGACTAGCACCCGTAAAAGATGAACCCGAAAAAGAAAAAATCGCGAAAATAGAGAAAGAGAATAAGAAGAATAGGAAGGTAGAATCAGTTAAAAAAAATGTTCTAGCCGACAAAACTAAAAAACATAAGAAGCTAAAGGTTTTAAAGGTTCGTAATTCTCATTCTAGTAGTGAAGATGAAGAATCTTTATGTTTGGTGTGTGTCGTACAATTTTCAAATAGTTCGCCGGGTGAGAAGTGCATTCAGTGCAGAAGTTGTAAGCTCTAGTCACATGAAAAATGTTGTGATGCTGTTCTTTTTTACGTATGCCGCAATTGCAATTCAGATTATTCAAACTATTTTTTTTTCTTTTTGATGTTCTTTTTGAGTTCTTTTCGATGTCTTATTTTTGTAAACTTGAGTTTACACTTTGTTTTTTTTTTAATAAATGTCTATTACCCTCATTCTTAATAATGAAAAGCCTGTACTAACCTTCCCCATAGGGTGTACGAACCTGCCCCGTATATGGGGCTGGTTGGTACACAAGACAGGACGATATTTCGCCAAATTAGTCGTTTAGTTTAATCACAAAAAAATCAAATGTAAAAATTGTACCAACCAGCCCCGGACTTCCCTACCTTATAATAGCGTAAACAAAAAAAAACGTTCAAGGCGTTCTTACATACTCCTTGTTTAGTCCGAAAAGTTCCACGATGGTCAAATAACGCCCTTACACCAGCATCCACTTTTAGTAACACTAATATATAATTTTATATTCCTTAGATCTTACACTTACCTAGTCGTTAATACAAAAGAACAGGTAACAACACTAACAAAATGTGCTCCTCCAATCTTAACTACTAATTAGATTATTTTGCTTAAAACTGAATGATTTAACAGACGAAATAGATGTTTCCACGTTTTAACTTAGAATTGAGCCACCTAAATCAGAAAAATATAACCTTGCGACTTTGTATTAAGAAACATAAAGAAAAGTTATGTAAAATTAAATTTTCTCTCAAAAATAAGTGTTCGCTTTTTCCGATAACGTTGATCGTTTGATTTGATTTGATTTGAACTAACACTTAAATTTTACCGTAGGATTTTTTTGCGGCTGAATTACGCGTCGTATAAAACATTACATAGGTACGTTTGTCTATGTGATGCAACTGCAATTATTTGAGAAATGTTTGAGAAAAACCAAAACTGCTCCTGGTATAACCCCTCGCCGCACTGGATTTATCGCAAAAGCTACAGAACATCCACTCACGTCCATACGCCCACACAAGCAATGCTAACTTGTAATACATCTATAAGTACTTGTGTTAGGGTCTGCGGCCTTTTGTCGTGGCCCCCTTAGCTGGAAAAGAATTCTTATAAGGGGGCCTTAATGCTAATTTGTAAGACGACTATAAGAACTTGTATTAGGGTCTGCGCCCTCCTGACGTGGCTCTCTTGTTTCGAATTTCAAATCTTTGTCGCCATCTAGTTGTGTATGGATTAATATTTTATGTAATAGAGGTGAATCCATCTAACGGTATATTTTTGCGCAAAATTTGAATTTGTTTGTGGCGTTATCTAGCGGTATATTTCTAGGACTAATTAGGGTTTATGTGTGACGTCATCTACACGGCACCACAACGCTAAACGTTAATACGGGATAGAAAGGCTTTGTGGTTGCACGCGACTTTAATTGCACATTGTATCCACGAACTGATCTGCGTAACTCAAATTGTCATTCGAGGATGTGTGGAGAATGTAACAAGAAAGAATGCTTTACATCTTATACGGCGCAATCAGCTTCCAGGTTAGACGGAATATACATTTGCAGATACCTGGTTTAGTTCAGGTCGGTCAGCTCATCATACTTATCTTCCTCTGCCCCCTGACAGTGGGTAGTACATTCTAAATTAAATAAAATAACTCCCACACTTCAACGATTTCTTGATGGAAAATCAAAACTTAGCTGAAGCAATAAACATATTTTTAGATGCGAAAGCGGAAAAAAGAGACTTGGAAGTCTCTATATTGGTGGGGAACATTGAAAATTAACCTGAAGCTTATGGTTTGTTTATTCACGAGACAAAATAAAAATACCGAATATCTTGAACTGAGGAATTTACAGAGTCAAATAGAACAAATACATCATAATCATAGTATTCATCTTAATTCAACGTCCAACGTAAAAGAAATAATCAGTGATGCGCAATATTAGTACGAAATAAAATCCGAATTTTGCTACAGCATAATCCTGATAAAATAATCCACACAGATAGACCTCCCTTTCCAGAAACTTATTTCCTCGCCCCAAACCGGCGTTAAAACTAAAGCATAGAGGTAAAATTATTAGTACTTCTCTTAATCTACGCCCAATTGTAAGAAACCATTTCAAAAACAAATACTGGAGAGGACATAGGAACTTAGATAAGGCATCCACATTGTTCATTCAATTAGAAAAGCTGTCCTTCATAAGCAAGATACCTCTGAAAAACCCACATGGTAAGGACGACTGGAATAACGCCCTAATGTCATTAAAATTATCATAATGGAAGAGGGGAAAACAAAATTAAAATTAAAAAGGATATTAAACGTACTACGTTGTGTTTTCACTGTAAAATAACACTTACAGTTATTAAGAAAAAACTATTTTTTTGTTAGAGTTGACTGGATCTTTAATTGGTATTTCAAGTTTCTATTTGTGAAGGTTTTTATCAAGTTCAAATTAAAGTTTTTCACAACTTTACACTTACATCATAGTTTGCTTCAATTTGCTTTTTGATTGACATTTTTCACTGTTAGCCCTCGACCGTTAGAGGGTGTTCTGGTTTGCTATTTTCAGGATAGTTTAATAATATTTAATTAAGGATCTAGTTATTCTTTATTACAATTAGACCTCATAGTTGGCTTTATACGTTTATCAAACTATTAATAGGAGGGTTATGTTTGAGTTTTCATCTTTTTCATATTTCATAAATTTATTCTAACATTTTAAATAATTATTAATGATATTAATTTGATCTAAGTTGCATCCATCTATTATTTTTCATTAATGTTTCACGATTTTAGAAAAAAAAAATGAAACTTGACATTCATTTTATAAGTTGGTTGTCAAAGTGAACGGACGTTTTTTAAGTGTCCTCCGACTTCTACCTGCAGTTAGTGAAACACGTGCACGTTAAAGAAAATAATAGCTAAACCAACCATAAATGTATCATTAGGGTGTGTTTTTGAACAAGTTTATAAATAAAAATAAATTATGTAATTTATGTTATTAAAACTATTTCCAGGTAAAACATTTTATGATGTTTCGTACTAAAAGCACAGGGGAATAAAAGGTATTTTTTTTTCTGATTTGGTTGAAAATTGGGATATAGGGTCTTTATTTAGATAATCCAGTGGTTTGAATATTAATAAACAAATAATAACAGTAATCTAATTCTTAGAATTTTAACGTATGAAATGACTGTAGATACACAAATAAAAAAAAGCTCGAAATGATTGTTGCATTTGTATGCAAATCCTAAAAAATTACAGTTCCTTCCAAACACATGTCAGGTAGACTTGTTAAACTAATAAAATCCCAAGGTAAACGTGAAAACCCCACTCCTTTGGTCTAGGTTTTAGCTCAAATACGTACATTTCTTTTTATTATTACAATAATTGCTAAATCCATTTTTAAATTTGAATTAATAATATACAAATAATAATCGAACAAGCAGAATGTTAGTACGTGTAAAATGGCTTAGAGAAAGAAAGGCACGCAAATAGTATTTACGATTACTATAGCATTGAAGTTCTACTAAAAAAAATACGGTTCGTTTTAGCGAATGCTAGAACTCAAATCGTAAGGTAAACTAAAAGCACAAACAATCAAACACGAAATATTTTTCAATAACAGAAAATATAGAGAAGAAATGAAGTCGCATATTCTATCCCACGCTACTGTGGGGTATATAAAACAATCATAAATACGTATTTGTAACAGTAGTATAAAAATTCAAAACATGCCGGAAAAATGTACAGCTTCATATTGAAGTAAGCGGTCCGTTCCTACTTAATATTATATAACTGCTACAATACACAACCAATACATAAACATAACCATTGTCATAAGAACTTGTTTTATAATCTGTAATGATAAACATAAATAACAAGACCAAATCCATAAAAAAAAGTAAATAAATAGATATTAAATTAAATAAACAAATAACTAACTTTAACTCGGAAATCTAATTAAAAATAAGTAAATCATTTGGTTGCACATAAACAACAGCAAGTCCAGTAGTAGACGATACCGTTAGTAGGGAATGTGGTCAAGGTCAAAACAGATAGGCCCAGATGCTGACGACTGTGCCAGTAATGAATGACGAGTCGGTACGTGGAATGTTATAGGTATGCAAGGCAAAGAATTTGAAATTGCGAATGCAATACGAAAGGCAGCTTAATGTTCTGTGTGTATCGGAGGCAAAGCTCAAAGGAACGGATGCTCTGGAGATGAAGGATAGTAACCTAGCACTGTAATCAGGAGGAGACTGAAGTGTATGGTGCAAAAGGAGTTGGGGTGATCGTAAGTGAAAGAGCGAAAAGATGTGTTAAACAGTACGAACTGGTATCTCCCCGGGTAATGTGGGTGAAAATGAAAGTGAAGTTTCGAAGCATTTTTCTAATTGCATGCTATGCACCGGTAAATAGAGAAAGAGACCAATAGTGTGAGAACTTCTGGAATGATGTAGATAAGGATTTGAACGTATGTAAGTCAAACGAAAGAGTGATGATATTGAGAGATGTGAACGGATGGATGGGTGTACAAAGAGAACATACAGAACTAGGAAAGTTCGGTGACCAAAGAGTCAATGAGAATGCTCAACGCCTGGTGAACATCTGTGTGGAGAGAAGTCTGTTTGTATCTAGCACGTGGTTTAAACATAAAAATGTGCATATGTATACATGGCCAAAGTGAACCTAACAGTATGGATGACTTGACAGTGAATGATGAACGACTTAAAAACCTGGCGCGCATTGAACCACTTTTTGGTTGTATCGAGAATTAAACGCATTCTCGTGTTTAGGGCAAAAGTGAGTGTGGAGAAGGGAAGCAAACGTAGTGCGAACGTCCAGCATTAGGGTAGACAAACTAGTAGATAGTGGTGCGAGAATGAAATACGTAGATACTGTGAGTAAAGAATTGAATGTGAATGAAACAGCATGTAACGAACAAGTAAAAGACATTGACGTTGAAAGTGCATGGATAAGCTTGAAACACTGTGTTCTCAATTGTACCGTGCGGATATATGAAAGAACGACTTTAGGTAGATAGAAAAAATGTGCCTAGTGGAATGATTCGGTACGTAACAAAAATGATGCGTACATGGCAATGATTGCTGCAAAAAAATGAGACTGAGAAAATGCGATTGTATGAGGTGAACAGATTGAGAAACAAGGAAGCGAAGGAGGCAGTGAGAATAAGTAAAGAAGAAGTGATGGCTGCGGACGGAAAGAAAATGCAGAATGATTTTGAGGGAAATAAAAGACTCTTCCGGGAATGGCTCAAAATTACAAAACGCTGCCCAAAACAGAACGCTGCAGGAGTAATTAGTACGAGCAACGAAATAGTATGGGTCGATTGTGAAGTAAGGAAATGCTGGCAAGAATACTTCGAAAAGCTGTACAGTAGTGAGTAAAGTACGACTGAAGGGTTAAATAAGGAAAATATAAAAGGAATGGTGAATGAAGCTGAGTATATTGGCATAAATGAGGTAGAGAAAACGGTAGGAAGGTTGAAAAACGGCAAGGTGGCAGGCTTAGATGAAATCACTGGTTAAATGCTAAAGTTTTGAGGTGTAAAGCTTATACGAAGATTGTTTGAATTATTCAATGGATGTATGCCTTAAGTGTGAAAAAGTGCCGAGGCATTGGAAGAGCGCGATCACTGTACCACTGTATAAGGCTAAGGGGAACAAGAGTAATTGCAAGAAATACAGAGGAATAAGTTTGCTAAGTGTACCTGGTAAAGTATTTGGAAGAATACTGAATGATAAAGTACGCGAAACTTCAGAAGCTGAGATTTAGGATTTGCAGGGTGGCTTGTGGCGTCATTTCAGGGAAAGGATGTGTTGATCAGATGGTTGCTCTCCAGAAGGTGATCGAGAAGTGTTTAAGTGTAAAAAGTAAGCTGTACTGTGCGTTTGTAGATCTGGAGAAAATATTAAATGAATAAAGGTCTATAAACGGAATACGGGCAGTATACAATGGTATGGCTTGTGTTGGAGTGAGAAGATAGATTAGTGAATACTTTAATATTGAGTGACGAGTGCGACAAGGCTGTGCGACGTCACCGTGGTTGTTCAATGTATACATGGATGAATGTGTTAGGCAAGCATGTACCGTGACACATGGAGTAAAGGTTGGTGACGTAAATGTACGAGTTCTGGTGCACGCAAATGACACAGTCTTATTAAGTGACAGTGCCAATGAGCTGAAAACTGCTCAGAGGAAGTTTGATACAGTCTGTGAGAGCATGGACCTAAAGGTATACGTAAACAAGATTGTAGTGTTCAATCGGGAAGGTGGAAAGGAAAGTAGAGTATTTACTCTGCAAGATGAAATTGTGGAACAAGTGGACGAGTTGGGATATCTGGGTGGAATGTTTACTGCAGATGCTACAACGGATGGCGAGATTTGACGAAGGGTCAATGCTGGAAAGAAAGTGATTGGTAGTGTGGACGATAATCAGAAACGAAAGCATGAGCCTAGCTGCGAAACGAGAAATCTATAATGGCATGTACTGTATGGAAGTGAGACATGTTATGTCAAAAAAAGCACGAAACAGCAAAAAATACCGCGGGTATGAGATTCCCGAGAAGCACATGTGGTAAACTGAGCAGGGTTAAAGAATGAGCGTATAATGACGAGAGTGGTGAGGAAGAGACGACGATGGATAGATATAAAAGTTGTACATTACGTTGGTTTGGTCACATTGCGAGAATGAACAACGCAAGATTAACGAACCAAATATATGTGAGTGAGGTTAGAGGTAAGGCCGGGCCCGGTAAGCCACGTAAAACTTGGCCGAATGTAGTAGAATGTTAAAACAAGGAGAATAAGTAGTTTTAAAAATAAAAGGCCATGTCAGAGACAATGTACGAATCTTGCGGGAAGCTAGAGAGGTATATAGAGATAGGAAAGCATGAAAGGTTATGTTATGTATGTCATTTTGTAAGTAAACGAAACTGCCATTGAAGCAAAATGTCCGATATCTAACAAAAATTAATACTCCAGTAAATTTAATGAAGATATTATCAATAAGTTTATAGCTTTGTATTAGAAAAAAACACTAACGAAATATCTTTATCTCCCTTGAATCACTCTTTCGCTTTATCATTTGGTTTAAGATGCATGAATTATAAGCACTGAAAGCTTTAAAATATGCTTTATAAAATGTAACTATATTCACTTATTTTCTTGAAAGTAATGCCTTAAGACGAACTTTCATAAAAAAACCATGTGTTTATTTACATATTTGCTTACCAATAAAAACAAATAAATCAAAAACTAATAAAATTTACTTACTTTAAGGGTATGAACATTAAATAGAGAATTTTTTCATATACTGCATCCTTCAACCTGAAAGAAGCGCTTTGTGACAATGAACTAACTCTATTTGAATACAAAATAACCATTGAACCATTAAACAATTTCGTTGCTGGGGAATCGTTTGTATTATGAAAGCAATCCATTTCTAAAAGGTGTGGTTTAGAATTTGGATCGCTGCTTAAAATGCCAGCTAGAACATTAGCCACGTACCATAAAATACCGTTGTACCCTACACCTTTTTAAGCAAATATTTTATAGTTTAAGGTCAGCTAGGTATTAAACTAGCATTAAATAAATTAATTTGACTTTTTGCCAAGTGTCTGAAAACAAATAATGTGGGTAAAATAACCTTGCAAACACATTCTATTTCAATTGTGTTATTAACGTGAAATAGTTGATTATGTGTAAAAATAATCTGACCTTTAATGTTGGAGTATAAAGTTTAAAACACACGTTTTTAAACAATATAGTATTAAGTTGCCAAATTTTAATTGTTATACTGCAAGGAGGTATGGCCACACACGTTAAAACTGCGAGTGCTATGGACAATGGGAAATAACAGGGGTAAAATATAATAGGAATGCAAGAGGAATGAAATAGAAAAGGGCAGAAGTTTGAAAAAGTTTGCATGAAGAGCAAAAAATTAATCACAACGTGCAAACAAAGACATGATGGAGAGAATATACACTATAAAAGATACTGAAATAAAATATTTTATTGAAAGAAGATTACACTAGGGATATTAGACCACAAACAATATTGTAGTATCACTACTAAAAATTGATACCGGTAACAAACGAGATTTGAAAAATGGAAATCAAACGGTTGTAAAGAGATGTATTGACATAACACTTTATATAAAAAAAACTACAGAGATATAGTTGAAATTATGAGAGAATTCTCATTTCGCATTAGCGCTTTTATTCAAGCACAACGGTCGAACATGCAAATTTGTCGTTTTTACACACGTTATATGACGAAGACGGAAATAAATCTGTTGTGCATAACCCCGCGGGTGATGAACTAAAATCTCCACTTTGCGTAGGCTCAATTTAAGTACATGCGTTAGAAGAAGATACAAATGTGGATCGGCATGACTACATAAATGGCAAATATCGACTTAAAATCATTTACACAGCGACACTTCAATTTTTTTTTTACTTATATCGTTATTAACATATTACAAACTTAATTAAATTAAATTGTGTAATTCTCATTTATTTAAAATATGCATAAATAAAATCAATATGATGATCTGAACAATTAAGTTCCTAAAAGTACCCAAACAATTAAGAAACAACTTCTGATGATCCCGAATACCTACATAAAATATTAATACACAATTTATATAAAATCCTTTTACTATCTAATTGCTTACGGTTTATTCCTTAATTCGAAACCTTCGACAAGCCGATTAAATTTTAAATTATGATATTTTTACAAATTCACAATTATTATTTTCAGTTATTTTTTTTACTTTTAACTATGATTGTACACAAAAAGGGCGCTTTAAATTTCAATTTTACACAAAAAAAACACGAACTTTACTTTAAAAAATTCAAAAACTATAATTATCCACAAAACAATTAGTAGATTCCCTAATCATTGTCATCATAATTCCAATCACTGTCTTCTGTATCACTCCCACCCACAGAAGTTATCAAGGGTTCCACCATTACATCTAACAGTTATTCACGTGACCACCATTCAAAATAAGTTTTTGACTGTGCAACATTGTTTTATTCCAATATCGGCATCACATTGTTTCAAAGACTCCTCCAACATTTGCAGTACATTATCATCGGAACATCTACCTCTACCAGTCTGTTTATCATAAAATTATTTGAACATTCTCCAAATGTTTTCAATGGCATTGAAGGTAATCTAAAAATTTGGATGGACATGTTCTAGAATAATGTTATCAACATTCTACAAATCTACGTTTAGGTCACCTTCACAAAAAGGTATATTTTTATTTATTAGCCAGTTTTGTAAATCAACTCTTTCCAACTAGAAGATGGCATCCGTTCCTCAAGACGGGAATGATATAATGCATTGTCCATCACCATTATAGATATGGTTCGTTTAACCTTGGTAACAGCTGCTCCTTCGACCACTTCTCGAAGACTTACATCCATAATGTCGTGATAATCGGCTGACTTTAATTTTGTAGCGAATATTAAACTCGCATCCTCAAATAAACGATTTGAATTACCGCCATGTAGGATGATATATCTTTTCCCAGTGGAAGAACATTGTGTATTTTTCATAGGATTTGGAGTATGATCTTGCCAAGACCGTTTAACTGACCCTCCATCAAATGTTTAAGTTTCAAATAGAAACACGACGGGAAGAGGTGATTCTTTTTGTATATTTTGGACACATTGTTTTAAAAATTGTACTCGTGTAACTACCACACCTCACTTTTCGCGAAGTGCTCTGCGGTTGCAGTCCCTTTTCTGTATAAATCTTCACTTTTAAATCTTTCACGGGATCGCTGAATTGTGGTTGGTAATGGATTGCCCGTCCGTTTTCTCAAAACAATCTTTTTAATTGTTTTATCACAAACTTTTAAAGCACTGGACGTTATTTGGGACACTGCCTCAATATTGCCCAAAATACCAAAGTTATCTCTTTTTTGGGCAGAAGTATTGGTAAACATTAAATATCTGGTGTGCTACACCACACGACCTTCCACACCACAAAATGGAAATTAAAGAAATGAAAACATTTTAATAACATTTTTTATAATTATGCATCCTCTTCTATAATAATTTCATTACAAAAATGGGCAACATTGTAATAAAACAATAATCAATGGCAAACAGACGTTTAAAACTTAATGACAGATAAGGGTTAATACACATCTAGATGCTAACTTAAAAAAATTAAAAGAAACGAAATAATTTTAGTTATAATCTTTTTAGGGTAACTATGCAACCTCTTTTATACGTTCATAACGAAAATAGGCAACATTCTAGAAACCAAAACAATAATCTATGCCAGAATGACGCTTCAAACTGCTTGTCAGATAGAAATTAAATGACATAAATACATGTTAACTTAGAAAAAATTCCAAAGCCGCCCTCTTTTGTAATACATTAAGACAGTTTAAGGGCAGTCCGAACCGCATACAAACTCAACGTTAACTTTATACATTATATCTCAAAAACTATAAGAGGTAACAACTTGATTTTTTTTTATTTTAAAGGTTGGCTCTTTATCTAGTTCCGCACGGAGGGTTTACAAAATAAAATAAAAATTTTAAAATTTTGTTTAAAAAGCACAATTTTAATGAAAAAAGAATCATTACAAATTTTTTTCTCGGCCTGGAATGTAAATTTGGTAAAACCCTTCCGTACGGAACTAGTAATTGTTCTCAAAAATATACAAAAAACATTGGTAATGATATCTTTATTAGTATTGACTACAGCTTACATCAAAATTGTCAAAAAGCAAATTTTCAGAAAACGAAGAAACGAGTGAGGGCTGAACAAAAAGTAAGCATACTTACAAGAATAGTTATACTAGTATCGCCCAGAACTGTAGGATGGATTGTCCTGGTCCTCCCCATCCTCATATAAGTCTTCTTCTAACTTCTGGCTTGTCGGATTTTTTTTTCAGGGTCCAGCACAAATTTTTCTGCCTTGCGAACACGGTCTATATCAAGCTTTTCAAAAGAAAATATCTTTTTTTTATTCTTAGTGTTATATATGGTTGTAAAGAGGAGATCTCAGAGAATAATAATTAATTAAAACCTAAAAATTGAAAAATAAAAGAATTCCCGGTCGGACTGCCCTTAACCATTTTAATTCATATTTAATTATTTTTAGACTTACCTTGCGTTATAATAAATCACTTTATTAAGAAGAGCCATATAAAATTAAATTTTCTGTAAAAAATATGACTACACTATTTCTTATAAAATTAATCGTTATTCAGATATTGAAAAAAATTGGAAACAGCACTTAAATTCTACCTTAGGAATTTTTTCCCGCTAAATTACACGTCGTATCAAAAAATTGCATATATCACAATTAATCGATATGTTTAAAGTAAATAATACGATACCTGCGTTCTTAAAATTGTATATTTAAGCTTGTTTTCATTTGGCTTGGAGCTGATTAGATTTTGTGAGAACTTTTGCTGCGGAGAAGGAGGGTCAGTTATTGGTTTTTATAAAATATTTCTAAAACAGCTGCATATTTCAAAGCTATAAAAATACGTAGTTGGTCTATAACTTTTTTATACGGTTATAACGAAAACGGGCAACACTCTAGAAACAAAAAAATAATCTGTCAGAATGACGTTTAAAACTTCATGTCAGATAGATATTAACATAAATATGTAAACTTAAAAAAAATTGCAAAGACGCCCGCTTCTATAAGATATCAATAAGACAGTTTAACCATTTTCATCCACATTTAATTATTTTTTAGACTTACCTTCCTTTACATTAAATCACTTTATTAAGAAAAGTTACGTAAAATTAAATTTTCTCTAAAAAATGTGTCTACACTTTTTCTTATAAAATTAATCGTTATTCAGATATTGAAAAAAATTTAATTAACACTTATATTCTACCTTAGGAATTTTTTTATCGCTAAATTACGCGTCGTATCAAAAAATTACATAGATCATAATTAACCTATATGTTTAAGGTCTATACCTAGGAATTTTTAAATTTATGTTTTAGAAATGTTTGATAACTGGCCCTAATAACCTCCCCCTACCAATTCCGCCGCTGGATTTTCCCAAAGTCTAATCAGCTCCAAGCCAAATCAAAACGAGCTTAAATTAACAATTTTGAGTACGTGGTATATTCGTTCTGGAGTTATCGTGGATACCAACATACATCCACACAGACATTCACGACTAACGCGCTCCGAGTTCAAGTGTAGGTTCAAGTGTTATCGCGATAACGCGGCCACGGCCGCCTTATCTTAATAATGCAACGAATTATAAATTGCAACATTTAAAACTCACCTGCCATAAGCATTATGTCACTCTTCCCACAACCAGAAGGGATACAAACTCCAATGTTAACGCACAACCACACCCAGATGATTAATGCATAGTCTCAGCAAATACCAGGTAATTACATTTCGCAACCACAACAAATACTTTACTCCCAACCCTACGTACAACCTCAACCGCAAACCCAAGCCCCTCCTTTTACACCCTATATAGATCAATATGATAACTACATTAATGTTACACACAAAAGCGGTAGAACGCAAGATGATATGGATATTAAAACCAAACAAGCGAAAGATAATGGATATTGGCTCAATTCACCTTCCACTTCTAATCGTTGTGCATCCCTTGCAGATCAAACCAAGAAAATTAACAAGACACGAATTCTGTTAAAACCCAAAAACCTCCCCCAATATTTACAATCGGCGTAACAGTAATAGCACCTCTCATACAATTTTAGATATAATCACACAGCAGTATGAAATTAAAGTCCTCGCTGATAATCAGGTAATAGCACAATCCATATCTCCATAATATTATAATATAATCATCAAAGCCTTAACAATTCCACATCTATAAGCTAAGAGAAGAGCGAAGCTAAAAATTTGTGCTAAAAAATATGCATTATTCTATTACACAGATCAAAGTGTAAATAGAAAACCTAATGTTGGAGTAAAATATCTTACTCAATTATTTAACTCAGTCCTAAGAACAACGTACTTTCCGTCTCAGTGGAAAGCTGCGTAGATTATTTTAATTTTAGAACCAGGGGTACCACCAAATGAATTGAAAACCTACAGACCAACAAGCCTCCTACCTACTATATCAAAGGTCTTTGAGCAACTACTTCTGAAAAGGTGCTCTGCAATTATCGAAAATAACGAACTAGTTCCAAACCACCAGTTTGGATTCGGACGTAGACACTCCACAACAGAGCATATCAATCGAGTAGTACAAACAATTAATGAAACCTTCGAAAACAACCAGTACGGTTCAGCAGCCTTCCTCGACGTGCCACAGGCTTTTGCTAAAGTTTGGCATATTGGTCTCCTTTGTAAACTATGTCGTCTATTTCCTTTGAATTATTTCCTTATCCTTGAGTCATATCTACATAAACGACGCTTACTGGTAAAATTTTCCCAATAAAAGCTGGAGTACCCCAAATCATCGTCCTTGGACCATTTCTGTACCTGCTGTGCTCTGCAGATCTACCAACTTCCCCATAAACTCTAACAGCAACCTTTGCTGACGATACTGCAGTCCTAGCCTATGACAATGATCCGACTATCGCATCCCAGAAATTACAAGCTAATTTAACAACAATTCAACAAAGGTTGGACAAATGGCGAATAAAAACCAACGAGTCCAAATCTGTCCACATAACGTTCACCACCCGATGAGAAACATGTCCTGTCCATCTAAATAATAGTCAATTACCTCAATAAAACGAAATTAAATACCTAGTATTATATCTTGACAGAAGGCTATAAGGTTATTTTGACGCACCGTGTATGTGCAGGATTTTGATACCTTATATAACGTGTTTTGAGTGCAGCTGAAGTGAGTTTCCGTGAAAAGAATTTTTTTTGTGTATGCGTAATGTAAGCTATATAAATGATACGCCACTAGATTTTTAATGAAGCCTTAAATACCGTATGAAGGAACATTTTAATGTTATAGAAGGATTTTCGTGTTGAAAGCGTTAAATTTGATTGAGAAATAATGTTTTGAGTAAATATTTATTGATACGACACTGGTGAAATGAAAGAATTTTAACCAAAAGGAAGTGGTTGTGGACGTAGTAGAGTGAGCTATGATCTATTGATATCTTATTAATGTACAGTAAGGAATATGGATGCATGTTTTTTTTGTAGAAACTTTTGTGCAATATTGATAAAGTGAATGCCTATGTGTACGTAGAGGGACATTAGAATGGGATGATTTCGTGAAAATGATGCGGAAATAAGATCCACGCACATGTGAGATTTGCATGGAAAGTAGAGATATAATCTGGTGAATATACTGAATGAATATGGTGAGGATAGACGATTTCTTCGAGAAGATTTTATAAATTTTCACGTAAAACAAATATGGCGGCGAGTGTGGTATAAGGGTAGCGTGGTTGAGTCGATGTTGGACATTGTGACGCAATGTGGAAAGGCACGAAATACTCAGTTGTGATAGGTGAATTTTGATATTAGCAAGAAGTACGGGTTGCGCGCATGATAACCATCACAATGGTTAGTTGTTGGAGTTTCTTTGTGAAAATTATAGTTTAGCAGATCCTGTGTTACCACTGCATTAACCCATATGGGAATAAATCGTATAGACATTCACAAATAACTAATGTAATACATTGTGAGTTGAAGGAAAACATTAGTGATGTTTCCAGTTATTTTTGCATTAATTACGGTTCATTCATTCAAAAGGTAATCGGACTTTAATTATTTAGTTGTTTTTTGTCTTAAGAAAGGGGTAATTTTAATCTTAACGTATTTAGGGGTGGTTTTTGTTAACCGCGCCATTGAATATAATTTACATGCAGAATTTGTCAATATACATCCACTGTTTAATTTACTTTGTCCTGTATTTGTGTCAATCGTGCGCCTAACTGGTTACACCTTCTGATAAGCGAAATTAGCCTTTGCATATTTCCGAATTTAAGAATCGATTGGAAATTCCGTAATGAACCAAATCGATCACAAAATTTCATTTTAGCTTTGAAATATTAAAGCAGAACACTATTAACAAAGTACTTATCATTTTTTTTACTATTCAGCATAAATTACAGTTTTGAAGTATTAAAGTTTAAACATATTAATGAATGCCTAAATACGATTTTAAAGATAAAGTATTAATAAAATATAACGATTTTATTGATGATACCAGGACTAACGTTGAATTATTCAGCAATTAATGAACATTTCTTTTTGAGATAACAATTATTGTTAAACCGATTTCTTTTATTTTGTTTAGAATGTTCTAAATTGGGAATATTTACCTAATTTAAAGTTTTATAACAGTTAAAAATATAAATCTATAGATATGCGAGGGACATTTTAAAACTACGTAAGTTAATGTTTTATTTTTATGAATATGAGTGTCTATTTATACAGGGTGTGTTCAGTAAGTTATAACGGCCCGTATATCACTAAAATTTTTGAAGTTTTGAGACGATTTGTTTTGAAAATTTGTTGACTTTGAGAAGTTAGTGTATGAATTTACTAAGTTGGCTTCAATCCTGTCTTCCACAATCAGATAGGATTAATTTACTATCTCACCTAAGACGATTTATTTTAGCAGAATTTAAGATTGTGTTGGCGCTAATAGACATCTTTCCCGGACTGAGCTGTATAAGGTGTGAATTTATGGTAAGTGTACGGTGTTTGAGCTTGTTGTTCAATCATTTTACTCCTTGCCTCGACCCCGCCCATTTCCACTATAGCTAGCTTGGCAACCCGCTTGCTAGTGTAAGCATACGCGACGCCTAGTGCGAATTGGACATGTAACAAGGCTTACTTGGCCTAAGCATATTTTCACAAACAGGAAACAATTAAGAATCACTCTTGCCAACGTGTATTGGATGTTGGGCGGCAAATCCAAACTTTCATTGAATAACAAACTTCCGTTACATAAATCTATAACTAAAAGTTCTAAGGACGATCGAAAATATCGAAAATATCAAAAATATCGAAAATATCGAAAATATCGAAAATATCGAAAACATCGAAAATATCGAAAATATTGAAAATATCGAAAATATCGAAAATATCGAAAATATCGAAAATATCGAAAATATCGAAAATATCGAAAATATCGAAAATATCGAAAATATCGATAATATCGATAATATCGAAAATATCGAAATATCGAAAATATCGAAAATATCGAAAATATCGAAAATATCGAAAATATCGAAAATATCGAAAATATCGAAAATATCGAAAATATCGAAAACATCGAAATTCTCCCTGGTTCGTACCAAACGCAGTTATACTGAAATATCTCAAAATGACAACAGTCAACAAGAGATCCAATGATACAGTATCTAGTACAATGACTGATTAAGAGTACCGGGTGGCCGACTAAGAACGGCCGTCGGCCATATCTCAGGAATGGATTATAGCACAGGTTCGGGAAAAATTTTTATGACGAAAGTGGCCTCGAGAAACGCCTGCAAATTATTTTCAGAATTGTAGGTCCACCGCTAGAGGGCGTATTTGACAATTAAAATTTTAAAAAGCAAAATTTTTCAAAATTTACTCAATTAAGGGTATAAAAATTTAAGTAGGTCTTTAAAAAGTAGACTAAATTAGTAATAAAACAGTGAAAACCGCAGGTCGATATCTTTTTCCTATTCTGAGATATCGTGAGCAACAGGTAAATGGCGGGAATTGTTCTTCCAACGTCTAGTAGGCTAGTTCGCGTTAACGGAAATTATTAAATTTAGCCTGGATGAAAAGATCTTACATTGGTCTGCAGTAATTTAAACTGTTATCATACTAATGTTATGGTTGCCGCTAGATTACCTAAATGTAATGCTGTCGCTACTAACAATGAGAACAAATTATAAAATAATAATGTGATAAATCTAACATTTTTTTAATTATATAAGAATGTTATATTTGTTTTTAAGCGATGTGTTAGTAAATCAAAAGCATAAAATATCCATATTTGCCCAGCAACAACAAATACGGTTTAAAATATGAATTACAATTTACTGATGACAACAAAATTAGTAAAGAGGGCCATGTAAGATATAAAATAAATTCCCTGTTGAAAACAAGCAAGCTATGATTTTCACGCATATGTCAAAAATTATTTCATTTAATAGACTATCTTCATCTTTTCGTACCAAAATGATTCTTACAAATGAAGAAGAATTTGATAAGTTGGCAGTTTATTTTGAATGTATGAGAAATGCAACCGTTGCTGCTGGAGTACCCAAGCAGACGGCATCACAGCAGAAGAGTTTTTCTCCGACTCTCACACCGTGTGCGTACTACTGGAAATGTGAATCATCCTGTGTACCAAAGACAACGCAGAGGTAGAACAGAGGAAAATGTTATTGATGTTTTAGCTTATGTAAATGTTAACCCTCATTCAAGCACCAGAGCTATAGCTAGAGACTAGGGTATATGTCGAACCACCGTCCAAAATATTTTAAGAGAACACAGGTGACTACTTATTTATTAATGCATGTTTTATTCGGTATTATAATGATAAAAATGTTTTAATTTTTTTCGTTTGTCGTTATATGTTTCTTATTTTTATCATACCGAAAATGTCATTACATCAAAGTTAACTTGTGACAACATGACTAATGTATTTGCCGCCATTTTATGCCCAGTTTCAATAAAACACCAAATTATTTAATTAAATTATCTTATGGTATGTGAATAGATTTTAACTAACAACATGATAATTAAGTGAGGCAAAGTAAAGTAAAAAGGTACCACTAATAAAAAATAATGAGAGGCCGGGCGAAAAAAATTCGTAATAACATTACGAGAGTTAATGCATTTAAAGTCTTTTTGCGTTTACTAACAACGAAGGACTTCAATGTGTCTTATTGATCTGATTACTTTATAATATATACTATTTTAGATTGCACCCATATCACATGGTCCTACACCATATTTTGAATGCTCAAGATTTCGATACCAGGTTGGATTTTTGCAACTAGCTCTCAAATACGATACACGACGATACTGAAATACTTTCACGAATTATGTGGACAGATGAGGCTACTTTTCATAGTGATGGTAGTGTAAATCGACATAATATGCACTACTGGTCTGAAACGTATCCCCACTGGATGCAGGAGGTCCAACATCAGGGTCGTTGGTGTGTAAATGTGTGGTGCGAGACTCTAGGTGGAGAAATAATTGGCTCCTTTTTTTAATGAGACTGTTAATGGAGAAAGATATTTAGATTTTTTAAGCAACAAATTGCCACTTCTTTTAGAAGACGTACCCTTGGACATTCGTCGCGACACGTTCTTGCGACATGATGGGTGCGCAGCACATTATTCTAGAGATGTTCGGAATTTCTTAGATCAATCATACTCTGAAAGGTGGATAGGACGTGGAAGTTTATTTATTTGGCCACCAAGGTCTCCAGACCTAACTTGTTTAGATTTTTATTTGTGGGGGCGAATAAAAGATCTTGTTTATGCCGATAGACCCACAACAAGAGCTGACATGATTGAAAGAATACGACAGACGATACGAAGTATTTCAAGGGCAGAAATTGAAACTGCTGTTCTCTCCACCCGTCAGCGATTGATTTCATGCATTGAAAATGATGGACAACATTTCGAACATCCAGGGCGACACTAATTACGTAGTTATTCATTTATGGCTTTAATTGTTAGATTTATCACATTATTATTTTATAATTTGTTATCATTTTTAGTATCGACAGCATTACATTTGGGTAATCTAGCGGCAACCATAACATTAGTATGATAACAGTTTAAATTACTGCAAACCAATCTAAGATCTTTTCATCCAGGCTAAATTTAATAATTTCCGTTAACGCGAACTAGCCTACTAGACGCTGGAAGAACAATTCCCGCCATTTACCTGTTTCTTACGATATCTCAGGATAGGAAAAAGATATAGACTTGTAGTTTTCACTGTTTTATTACAAATTTAGTCTACTTTTGAAAGACATACTTAAACTTTTATGCTTCCATTTAAAATTGTAAAGAGAAAACACAATATTAAAGAATATTAAACAGCGCCCTCTAGCATTTATGTTATTAATCAGATTTCTTGAACCTGAATTAAAGGCGTTTTTTCGTAACAAGGTTCCCACTCTCCCCCACCCCTTATTTGAAGAGATAAACTACAACTTGTCAAATAAAAAATATGCAGAATTGTCGAGGAATCTGGTTATAATATTTAATATGCCCCATAATTGAGTAAATTTTGAAAAATTTTGTTTTTAAAATTATAACTATCAAACACGCTTTTTAGCGGTGGACCTACCATTCTGAAAATAATTTCCAGGCGTTTCTTGAGGCCACTTTTGCTATAAAAAATTTGTTCCCGAACCTGTGCTATTATCCATTCCTGAGATATGGCCGACGGTCGTTCTTAGTTGGCAACCCGGTACACCCAAACAAACCGAGCCTATCCTCCCCCTAACAACAGGAGGTTACAAAGACACGTACCCGCCGATCTGGTTAACAGATTTTAAGATTTTTAAGTAGAATAGTTTTAGAGTTTAAGACTTAGTATGTAAGTTTCCCAATAGTCAAACGGCCCTAAGGCCCAACAGTTACAGAAGGGGGCAACTGTGCCCTCTTCTACATACCAAATATTTCATATACACTATTTGCCGAATGTAGTTATGTATATAGATGCAAATAAGCGGGAGTTTAATAAAAAAAATAAATAAATAAGTCGATTTACCGATAGTGAAAAAAAGTCGATTGTATAACATTCTATACCTATATATGTATACGTAGGTTGGAAGGTAAAAATAGAAATAGAAACAAAGAAACATTGGCGTACGAAAATAATACAGAAAGAGTTGACATAAAATTCTACTTTTGAAATTATGGAACCCTAGTATTTTCGTATCGATCCTAAAAACAAAGACAAAATTTAAATCTGTAAATTTTTTTGTATAAATCTGAAATATAAATCAAGCAAAGGCAATGCCATCTACTAATCGACAAATACTATTATTTATGCCCCAGGCTAAACTAGAAACGTTACTACTAAAACGTACCACAATTACATTTCAACATAATGCCAACGTCAAAAATTTTTAAGTGTGCTATACAAATCAAATTATTTTTATTAGTGTGTTATAATTGTTAATTTTCCAAAAGTTGTAAACAAAACTACAACTAAAAGTACAAAAAAAAAAAAAAAACTAAATGCAAGATTGCAGTGGTTTAAAATTTAAACTTGTTTTGTTTATTGAGACGTGAAAACGTGCAGGTGTGCACTCTTACGTTCCATGTAGCTTTCAAGTTGGAAGTAAGAGATTGGATACATTTTTCTTTTTCTAAGAAATTTTGTATCTCAGGAATTAGGAGTTATCAAATGTTTCGTTATTACACTATCTTTACAGTCTAACACAGCATTAAGGCCACCTCAACTCGTAATCCCTAGCAGTATTAACGTAGGTTCATGTGAATTCAAGCGTTATAACAAAGAAATTGTATTTTAAAGATAAGGCAAAAATGTTCTTGTCTTGCTATGTAATTTAAATACATTTTACTTAATTACTCCATCACGTATTCAATTTTCCTCATTTTTCCATATAATTAATATTAACTTAGCATTTCATGCATTCCACAAAAAAACTTAATTTTCATATTTCTTTCCATGAGAATTATACTAATTAAACAGTGTACGAGGGGAATCACTATTAGCAAATAAACAAGTGTACAAAAGTATGGTATCCGGAATTATTTCACTTATATAACTTTTTTTGGAAAAGTTCTATTTACAAACACGCAGCATTAAAAAAAATCTACGTGTATATAAAATATTCATCTCAAGGGCTTTATGAGATTGTTATAAATTATACGGGGTATTATCACATTACCATAAAACACTTCACCATGAATTCGTTCCACAATCATTTTTTGCTAACGTTGCGTCGTATCTGACGTTCTAAAACCAAGTGTTTGCCTTTTATTCTAATTTTCCCTTTTGTTTTTCTACACACATAAAGAGTTACGCGTTTTTATATGCAATTAGAGAAATAAAATGCGATAAAAATTGATTCGATTTCTTTACATATGTCCAACATTTATATAGATTATGCATGTTGATTATAGTACAACAATGGCGTGTATTTAGGAAATAGTATGTTTTAGATGCTTCAGTTAAAGTCTACTATTTGCATTTAGCCAATACCAAACTCAGCATGTATTTTCCTTCTATTTGATTTTCAAAAGTGTGTGGTTGGTTTTCCTAGCCTTTTTTGGTAAATCTCCACTTTACATAAGAGTATACTTTTATAAGGACAGAATTTATATTGACGTAAGAGTATATCCAGAAAGAACTAATCTGGATAGGAAAGGCAAACTCTAACTGAAAATTAGCATTATAAACATTAATTTGGCCAATAAACAGCATTACATTACAATTGTGGATTGAATATCTGGGGTTGTGGATCTAATGTAAACTGTTTTATTACGATATAAAAGCACAAATGTGTTTTAATTACAAATTCGTCTTCATTCTAATGGCACCGTAGTCAAATAAACGTTAAAAAAGAAAATTGGTTTTACAAACAGTTAGATATCATAAATTTCATAATAGAAGTAAATGTCGCACCATTATTACTGTTGACATGCATATATTACAACTTCTGTTGGAATCTTATTAATAGTTATACCCGGCTTTCCCAATCGGTTTCACCATACCGATTCCGCTTAAATACAACAAATTCTGTATATTAACTAATTAATAACAATTAAAATATTCGAAGGAGACAAATTGATAACTAAACTAAACTTACGACATTGTTTGCGTACTAATTTTTAAATGCGCCGAAAAATGACTGTTTAACGTGATTAAATTAGTAAGAAAATATGTAATTTGGATTAATCGAATATACATAGTGTCTCACACCAAGCTTGCCCAAATAATAATAACAACAATAATAATAATAATAATAATAATAATAATAATGTTTGAATGTTTGAATGTTTGAATGTTTGAATGTTTATTTGTCTCAAAATATACATTTAGTTACAGGTCCGACTAAGTCCTAAAGACTTAACAGTCGGTTCCTTACTGTTACAGGTATAAAAAATAACATGAGAAAAGAATAATAATAATAATAATAATAATAATAATAATAATAATAATAATAATAATAATAATAATAATAATAATAATAATAATAATAATAATAGTAATGAATGAATGAATGAAGTTTATTTGCTCCAAAAATTGTGCATATACATGTCCAGCCAAGTCAACAGACTTTGCGGCTGGTTCCGCTTAATACATGTAAAGGTATTACATTAAATTATATTTAAGCACAAACAAAAATTAATTAAACAGTCCAACACCGTTTTGCAAAATTAAAACTAATTCTAGCAATGAGTTTAAAAAAAAAAACTTAAGAAAAATAAAGTAATTCTTAAAAATAAAATAAAATGAATTTTTTTGTGCATAAAAAGAAATAGGAAACAATTTTAAAAAGAAGATAAAAGAAACTAATACAATAATTAAAGTGGTAGAGAAAAAAAAAAAAAAACAAAAATGAACAAAAGAACTGTGTGAATCTGGAGTACTACATTAATTACTAAAGTTAGAAGTAAATGTCATGGTCAATGTCTTAATATTTCAGTAGAGAATAATAATAATTGAATTGAATTGAATTATTTATTTTCAGAATATTTACAGTTCTGGGTCCAAGCGAAGTCATTATGACTTGTATGCCGGTTCTAATTATCCATTCAACGTTTTACATCAATTCGTTTATATTTGTATATTATAGTACATGTTTTGACGTTATATATCAGATAACAATTAAAGTAACAATACAGACAAAAAAAATTATTGTAGAATTTTAACATTTACCTGTCAAAAAATAATCCTCTTTTTTCAATATAACGATTACACTATATATAAACTATAAATTAAATTTTTCTATACATGTATAAAAATGGTTATTTTGTTTATGCTTTTTGCAACGAAACCCCAAATGTTTAAATGATATGCTAACTTTTGAATACATCTCAAACTTAAACAATTAAGTATGTGCATCGAACATCTGTACAGCTATTTTAAAAACCTAATCAATATCTTTATTTCAATTAATAATAATAATAATAATAATAATTTATTTATTTATTTCATTTTCTCCATACATTCAGAGGTCCAGCTAAGTCTACAGTCTTGACAGCTGGTGCCTTAAATAAACATGGTATTAATTATAACCCTAATACATTATAATTATATCTTAGCTCGTTAAATCGTGTAGACGAATTTTTAATTTTTAAAATAATCATGTGCAATACGAAATATTTACATAATTTAAACATAAACTATTCTCCTTTTATCAATAGAATACATGTCTAAAAAAAAATAATAAAATAAAATATATGTATACATACAAAACAAAAATATACTATAAACGAAACTTAAGCTAATTCCAAACTATATAATAGTAGACAAATATAATAATAAGATGACATTTAATTTTTAACCCCTTGTCCTTGTCTTTTGACTGTGAAGTAATGATGATAACCACAATATTGCACAATAGACCGTTATTCTATTATATTTCGTAGCCAAATTTTTATATCCTGCTTAAACTGGCCAATTCTTCCTTTATTAATATTTTCAGGAATGGAGTTGAACAGATCCGGTATCATGCATCTCAATGTCTTCTTACCATAATTATTGAAGAAGTATGGAACCACATAGCTATTACTTCGTGTGGAGTACCTATGGTTTATTCTAGTTCTGTATGCACTATTATTGTAGTATTCTACCAAATATAAATATTTATAAAAACCTGTTAAGGTCAATGTGTCGCAGTTTTGTAATATTTGTTTCTTATTTAACTTATTGTTTTTGAGTATTAATTTCATTACCCTAAAGTGCAGTGCTTCCAGTTTTTTAATATGAGTTTGTTCGGCACTTCTCCAGACTTAGCTGCCGTATCGTAATATTGACTCTATTAATGCTTTATACACTGTTATCATAGTCTTTGTATCTACCATGTTTGTAAGTGTGTATAAGCATCCTGCCATCTTTTTGATTTTATTATATATATGGTCTATATGTTTGTTGTATTTTAATTTACTGTCAATTATTAATCCTAAGTAACTAATACAGTCCACTCTTTTTATTTCAGTACAGTTACAGTCGGTGTTTTGTGAATTGCATGTACATTCATGCACTTTTATTCTGACATGCATAGGTTTCGGCATATGAGAAGTATTGAAAGTGATTGTTACCGTTTTTTCTGTGTTAATGTATAACTTCTTGTCATGAGTCCATTTTACTAGTTCATTAAGTTCATTCTGTAGTACTGCTTGACATCTATGTATATCTCGGTCTGAGTATAACATGACTACATCATCTGCATACATATATAATTGTGCTTTTTTCACTTTTGAGTAAATATCGTTAACATAAATTAGAAATAATAACGGACCTAAAGTACTTCCTTGAGGAACCCCATTTTCAGCAAGAATCTGTTTACTATACTTTTGCCTAACTTTAACCATAAATTTTCTGTTTGTTAAATACCTCTCAAACCATCTGTATTGTGTTTCACTTATTCCGATTTGTCTTAGTGATTGAAGCAGTATTGTGTGATTGACAATGTCGAACGCTTTGGAAAAATCGATGAACGTAGCAATTGTGTAATAATTTTTATTTAGGTGTTCGTTACTTTAATCAGTAGTTTCTCCGTACTTTTTCCTCTTTGAAAGCCGTATTGATGATCATGTATTACTTTATTCTCTGCAAGATATTTCTTTAAACAGTCAGAAATATAGATCTCAAAAACTTTATCTACTGTTGACAGTATATTTATGGGTCTGTAATTTCTGTAATCCGTTGGATCACCTTTCTTAAATATAGGTCTTGTTATAGAAATTTTTAACGCTTCTGGAAAAATACCTTTTTTTATAGATTGATTTACTAATTCCATAAATAACCTTCTAAAAATACTTAAATTATTTTTAATATCTGTTGGTCTGATGTTATCGTATCCTACATTAGCCTTTACTTTTAAACGCTTTTCAATAATGTTACCTATCGTATCCTCCGTGCACATTGGTATGTAAAAAGATGATTGGTAATCTGTCTTTTGTAGAATTATGCTCTCTACTCTATGGTTACAAGAAGCATATAGGTTTTTTATTTCTTCTGTGAAAGTATTTGCAAATGCGTTCACAATTGTGTCTACAGCTACACTTTTTCCAATTGTATTGACTATCTTCTCGTCTACGTTTTTGCTTTTATTCCGTGATAATGTGTAATTAATTTCGTCCTAAATTTTTAACCTTTCACATCTACTAAATCTTCTTTTTAAATAATTGTTTTTTGCCTCTCTGATTTCATTATTTAAAACGTTTCTAAATTTTTTATATTTCTCCATTTACTTGATCTTATTAGGGTTTGACTTACATTTCCTATACAGATCGTCCTTTTCTTTAATTTTACAATAAATTTGTTCTGTTATCCATCCCTTCTGGTTTTTTCTTTTCTTATTGAAATCTCTCTCACTTGCATTTGAACTATATATATCTCTAAACGCATTTATAACATTATTCGTATATCTGTTTACATCAGTGTTCCTTAAGGAAATCCATTTTTCTTCCCGTATCATTTTTTTGATACCCGCCTCGTAATACCACCTTTGTTTTTCATCTTCCATGCAGAATGATTTTGTTATAATGTCATTTTCCAGATATATGCAGGTGGGATAGTGATCTGCTACTTTATGCTTCAATATCCCTGATTTGATATGTTTAGGTTAGATCTCATGAAGGTATGGTCTATTATAGATTTTTTACATCCCTCCCTGATCTCTTCACGTGTAATATCATTAATAATGCTTGTAAATCAAAATCCACTTAATACATTCTCGTATTCACATACATTAGTGTTAAATGTATCTAGTAAGCTAATATTTACATCCCCAATAACTAAACAATTATTAAATTTATTTTGTGACAAAATATTTTCCAACTCATCTATAAAATTCTTAATATTAGAGTCTGGTGGTCTGTATATGCAGTATAAATTACATTTTTCTGTATTACTCAAATTAAATGTACAATTTATGAGCTCACAATGTTTTGTGCTTATCTGAATTTCTTGAAAAGCAATAGTGTTTTTAAAATAAAGTACCAAGCCACCCCCAGATCTACCCTTTCTCAATTTTTTTACATGCGTGTAACCATTAATTCGAAAGTTTTCAATTTCATAATCTTTACAATTTACCTCAGATAACAGTATATCAAATTTTGACAAATTAAATAAAATTATCAATTCATTAAAATATTTTTTTAAAGATCGAATGTTTACATGAAACATTTTAATTGATTCTCTAACGTTTTCCGTATTTACTATAAACGAATTCCACAATATTTTGGCAGTTTTTAAATGTTAAGAAATTATCATTATCTATTGTTTCTACCCAATTCATTTTAACAAATGAGAATATAACCGTATAAAATTAAATAAAATATTCTTTCTTGTACTTAAACCTAATATAAAACGTCTATTCACAATAATGTCCATGAGATTATAATAATCAATTTTCTTGAAAAAGTATAACAATTCAGATATACGTTTCACTAAACTCTTTTTGTCAATTATTACTACTGCAGTTTTAGATTAAATAGTTATCTATATCACTTAGAGAAGTAACCACTATGGCCTTATCACTTTCGTCTTTTTTTGCAAGTATACGACCATTCTTAATCCAGATAAACTTGTACTTCAAAAGAGTAGCGTTTTTACGCGCCTCGCGATAAATCAATCTATAGTTAAAACATAAATGTTCATTAAAGTAGAGCATATCATTACGTTTACGGTCATTGTTTGATAACGCACGCCACCAAAAACGACCATTAGATAGTACTTTCACCTTATCTTACGCGTTTCTTAATTTAATTAACAATATATTTGCATTTTGTAAAGAGATCTGTCTAACACTTTTATTTTTATTTTTTTTTTTATGATTGTGGACCTGAACAGGCTAAATAAGGCCTATCGTGCTAAAGCACTCAGGAACACTTAGGAGGACGGATAGAGGGATAATGAATTGCCAATAGATGCCTATGAACAGCTACCTTAAATTTTCTCATATCATAAGTGAGAGGAAAACAGGAACTAGGGATATCATTCCAGAGTTTAGAAGCCGTGTAGAAAAATGTGGATTGCGCCCGTTTGGTACGACAAGTGGAGATTTGTACTGCATACTGATGATGTGATTGAGCGAACCGAGTGTTTCTCGCAAAGATAGCCGGAGATGGTATCAAAGAATGTAATTCACCAGCACAATAGCCGTTGTAATAACGATAATACAAAGAAAGAACTGAAACCATCCTTCTATGCTCAAGGGACTGTATGTGAGAAGTTAAGGACGGGTCATTTATAAGCCTAATCGCTCTCTTTTGAATACGATCAACGATATCGAGAGCGTATTGGGGAGCACTAACCCAAAGGTGAGAATTATATTCCAGATGAGGCCGAATTTGGGCCTTATACAGCAGAAGGAGTTGTCGAGAGGTAAAGTACTGCTTAGATCTGTACAAAAAGCCTATTTTACGAGCAGCTGTTTTGGTAGCTGACAGAAGATGGTCAACCCATGAGAGATTTGAAGATACAGTCATACCCAACAGAGTAATAGTGTCTGAAAACTTAAGAACTGAGCCATTCATACTTACAACAGGAAATGATCGATCTTTTTTGGCGGACACAAGGCAATTATTGCTTCCCATTCGAGAATACGTTGAATGTCTTTGTTGATTGGATTTGCCATTTTAGCTTTAATTTCTTGATTTGACATAGAAGGTGGATTATCACTATGAGTAGACTGAGATGAACTACAGTGAAGAGTGCTATCGTCAGCAAAGCAATGGATGGGGTTAGTTGTTGAAGAAATAAGGTCATTTATGTACAGTAGAAACAGTGTAGGCGCTATAACAGATCCCTGTGGAACGTCCGCGTTAATGTTAACTTCTTTTGAAAAAAGCCATCAACTACGACACGTATTCGTCTTTTATCAAGGAAACTAGAAACCCAGTTGATGAGCGTATCATTTAACCCAAACGAGGTGAGTTTGGTAAATAAACACTTATGCCAAACTTGTTCAAATGCCTTTGAGATATCTAAAGCGACTACAACTGTTTCACCGGACTGCTCTACTGTATTGTTCCAAACTTGGATCACACATATGAAAGAAGATCACCTATTGAACGACTTTGCCTAAACCCATATTGGTGGTCACTAAGGAGTGTGTTAGTTTCAAGGAACGTGAGCAGTTGCTGATTGATGGCTTTTTCCATGATTTTAGACAAAATGGAAGTGATGGCAATTGGTCTGTAATTTGAGGGATCGGTCTTATCACCTTTTTGGGAATAGGTTGAACATTTGCTAACTTCCATGATGAAGGGAATTCCCAGAAGATATAGAGATCGTATAGAGCTTAGATAGGACTGGTACTAGTTCGGGGAACATTTCTTTAAGATAATAGCTGGGATACCGTCTGGGCCAGTCGCCTTATTGAGATCAAGCCTACTGATGATCGATTCCAAGAGCTTGTACGAAAATGAATTGGTTTCATAACGTATGAAGAAGAGTTGACTAGGGGCACATCTTTTCCAGAATCATTGAGACACGAGTTTGATGCAAACAAATCCACAAAAACGTTGGCTTTGTCTACAAAATCAGCAACTACCGATCCGTCAATAGATGTCAGGGGGGGAAATGAAGATGTTCGAAAGTTTTTACTAATGGCTTTTGCTAAAGACCAAAATTTACGACTGCCTAAAGGAGATGTAGCTAGTTCATTGCATTTTCGTTGTTCGAACAACTTTTTAGTTTTAGTGATGACACTTTTGCAGATATTTCTAGCACCAACGTATTCTACATGACTGTCAACCGATTTATTAGATTTCCATTTAATGTAACATTTATTTTTAAAGATATTGCATCAGAACAAGCCTTATTGAACCAGGGTTGGGAACGTGAATGACCTACACGGTACTGTTTTTTCGGAATGTATAACTCCATTCCCATGAGGATGACTTCAGATACTGAAAGAGCGATGTCCGAAGAAGAGGACGACTTAAAACAATATTCACGCCATGGAAAGGTTGCAAAGAAATCCCGTAAATCACTCCATCGAGCTGACTTAAAACACCACAAGGTTCTATCGGTTTTGCGAACAACAGTGGAATTAGGTACAGTAGAAATGATTTTTATTAGACAATGGTCGGAAAGACCTAAAGGCGAAAGAACGGAAGTTTTATAAACAAGAGGGTTTGATGTAAGAAAGAGATCTAGAAGATGTGGAGTATGGTTAGGGTTATCAGGGATTCTTGTGGGTTCAGAAATCATTTGTGTGAGATCACATGAAATAGCAAATGTTTCTGCACTATGACCAGCGGGATTTGTAGTAGATGAAAATTGAAGCCAATTAGAGTTATGAACATTGAAATCGCCTACAAATGAGATATCGCAAGATGGAAACTGAGACAGGAGATAGTCAACTTTCATACTAAGGTAATCGAAGAAGTCTTGAAAGTTGCTGTCAATAGGAGACCTATAAATGCAACAGTAGAATTTCACAAAATTAGGACCAGAATGTTTAAACCAAATCACGTCAAAATTTTTATTTTCTAAGGAAGAAACCTCTTGCAAGCAATTCTGTCCTTGATGTAGGCACATACGCCTCCTTTATATCGAAAGTTAGAGTGAAGATGGTATTGAGGAAATTGCAAGTCGGGTGACTCGGAGCTTTCGAGGAGACTTGTGTTTCAGATAGAAACAATATATCAGGTTGTAATTGTTCAAGATGTTGCTGAATAGCATTAAGATTAGACCTGATACCGCGGATGTTGCAGTAGTGAATCAGAAAGTTTATACTTTCGATGACCGAGGTCGTTTGGTCCCTGCCCTCCCGGACATCCGAATGGGGCAGGATTTTACGTCCGGAATTTATAACCCTAGAAACCACAGCCATCTTATTTTTTAATTTGGGACTTTTAAGAGAAGGAAGAATAAGGATGAGAATAGATTAAGGATGATGGAAAAGGTAACCGGCAGCCCTTACCGAGCTCAGAAAATCGGAGACCCAATATTAAGGAGCCCATGGTAAGGGTGGTGGTACCTCCCCGGCTGGCATGGAGTATACATGCCTACCACCTCATAATGTTACAGCACCCTATTTTTTCGGCGATTTCTTTAAATTGGTCTTCAGGTGCAATTTCCTCAGCTTTTTTTACTCCGTGTATTTCTATATACTTTCGAAGTTTATGTTGCTCTAAACTATTAATTCGAACATTTAGTATCTCAATTTGTTTATCCTTGCTTTCAATTGCTTGACGCAAGGATCTTACCTCTACTTTTAGATTTTTATTATCCTGTGCCAACTTCTTCAATGACGAATCCAGGCTATCAACTTTTTCAGTCAGTGATTGTATCGATATAATCAGCTTCGAAAATAATTGCTTAATAGAAGGGCCAATGTCTTCGCTAAATTCAGGTATTTCTCTTTCTACCTGGGACATACGATCATCTTCTGCTTTCGGAATTTCCACTTGAGTGTTCTGTTTATCACGGCATTGAATGCAGCGCCAAGATTGCCTGCTGATATTTGACTTCGCCCGATATGTATTTTCGGAAATCGAAAAAGAATAGTGGTAATTACATTTACATCCAAAGCATTGAATTTCAGTAACATTAATTCCCTCTTTACAATGATTGCATATCATTTTAGAATAATTTATGCGCAAATTTTTGCTAAGTAAAGACTAATAAGCTGTATTATACAAGAACTTACTTTAAATCTTTGCCGTACACACTTAAAATGCATAACACTTTAGGAGCAATTTTATACGTCCGCACAACACGAGCGTTACAATAATAATAATAATAATAATAATAATAATAATAATAATAATAATAATATTAATAATAATAATAAGTCTTGAGTGACTTCCCTTACTTTAACTCTTTTCTGTCGGAGCACCGTCACTCCAACTCTTGTTCTCTTCAGGCTCCCAGCGAAAGCTGAGAGACCACTTCCTTTTCTCTCTACTCTTCCCGGGACATACGCCATCAAAATCGTATACGGGTGTGGATAGCCCGGGATGCCCAGGCTGGGGGCGGCTGAGCGCTAGCCGTCTGATAATACCGCAACCGCGAACTGTACTTCAGAGACTCTAGCAGGGTGTGGCTAGGGAACGTGGTACAGCTAGCGGTCCGTGGTCTTGGTTTTATCGCCCGGGCTACGAGGAAGGTAACCTCTATAAAAAATCTCCCAATCCCAAGGTCGTTTGCAGTTTTAGGTGCCGAAGGGATTGCGCGAGGGGAAGCCTTAGCGTGGCCAGGGGGAAGCCTGGTTATTAGCGGTGAAACGCCTGTGGAGGACCTGGTCCCTCTCCACAGTATTTTGGTGCCTTACCACAGTATGGGAGCTCTGCGGTTGTCGACATTTTCGTCTTCCCATTCTCGTGGGAACAGTATGAATGTTTTGTCTCACAAACCTTCGAGTGCAAACTCATTAAACATGGGAGTGGAAGAGGGCCCACTTAATATTCCCTCAAAATCAAAGAATACAACCCCGGTACCTTATTCTTAAGAGGGAGGACGAGCTGAATTTTGACAAGATCAGCCCATTTGTTATTCAGAAAGTTCTATACGGAATCCTTGGTAATTTAAAGATGACTAGAAAGATTAAGGAAGGGTTACTGATTGAAACAGTTTCTAGTGCTCAAAGTAGTAAGGCACAAAAGACAACTAGGTTTGACATATTTGAAATAGAGGGAATACCACATAGGACGATGAACACCTCTAAGGGCGTTATTTTCTGTCGACGACATACGCGCGGAATTAAGCAATCAAGGGGTTATTGATGTACGAAGAGTAAAGACTAAGATATATGGCGAACTACAGGATTCCCCAGTGCATGTCTTAACCTTCAATAGCCCGGTATTACCACAAAATATTAAAGTGGCATTTTACTCCCTAAATGTTAGATTATACGTACCTGCGCCTATTAAATGCTTTAAATGCCATAAATTTGGCCATATTTCATCAAAATGTGCTACAGAGGAACAATTGTGTGTCTGTGGAAAAGTTTTACATGTTGGCACCCCTTGTGAGGAACCACTCACATGTGTTAACTATGGAGGTTTACATTCTGCTGGATTTAGCAAATGTCCTGCCCTTCTGCAGGAACAAGCCATTCAAGAGGTACGAGTAAAAGAAAAACTAACCTACACCGAAGCCAAGAGAAAAGTAGTAGTCCCAACACCTGTACCGAAAATTAGTTATGCGAAAGCAACTTCATCATCGACAATTAGTGAATATGGATGCGATGTGAAATATCTCGCAAAAGAATTGCTCCCACTACTAATTGGAGCGCTTAAACCCATATTGAATACAAACATTGAACCTAATATTGGTTTGTAAAACCACTTCCTCCCTCTCGTTGCTCTTCTCCTAGTTTAGAGAAAAGGAAACGCGATTCTGCTGATAGTATATCAGTATCTGAAGATGATTCGATTAACTCTGAGGCCACTCAACAAGACCCTCAAACTAAAAAAAAGAAAGAAGGGGGTGGTAGAAGGGGCAGACCTAGGGAAGTAACCACTGTCGTCGACGACGACACTTATTAGTTACTGTGATAATTTTGTGATTTCCTAACTGTGATATAAAATTTATTAATTACTGTGATATTTTTTGTAAATTTCCAACTGTGAAACAAAATAACGTTTTTTTTTTTTGTTGTATATGTTGACCGTCTTTAATTAATGTTAATTTATTACTGTTTCGTTTGTTGTTCGTTTTATACATTCTTATTTTTCTCGTTCTTTTGAACAGAATTTTATTTATACTTATTATTATACTTAAGGATCTCGTTAATTGTCCATAAAACTTATTTATTCATATTTTTTTTTACACGTCATTTTTAACCATGGTAACCATTATCCAATGGAATTGTGACGGTTTTGCTAACCACTATTGTGAATTGAAAACAATTATTAACGATTTCGACCCTCTGATCCTGTGTTTGCAGGAGACACATTTTAAGCCAGAGAAACAGTTCCTTCTACACAGATACAACATAATCAGAAATGATGTTATATCTGAAATTAGAGCAAAAGGTAGAGTCGCAATTGTAACAAGACAAAATGGACAGTATACAATATTACCAATCAAAGCTGACCTACAAGCAGTTGCTATAAGAATGTCCGCGCCTCTAAAGATTAAAATATGCAAGATATACTTACCAAACACAAACTGGCAGCAGCAAGATATTGAAGACGTGATTAGTCAGCTACCTGCGCCTTTTATGGTAACCGGAGACTTTAATGCACACAGTCCTCTATGAGACTCCTCTCGCTCAGATGCAGGTGGAAAAAATTTAGAAAACATATTAGATATGTATCAACTGTTCCTAATGAACACTGGAGAAAATACCCATTTATGCGCTAGATCTGGTTCCTTCTCAGCAGTAGAGTTAACAATGGTATCTTTATGTATAGCAACATTATTTTGTTGGACAGTGTTGGATGACCTAAATTTCAGCGATCACTTCCCAGTTATTATAAAGACTAAAGATCAAAACACACCTACAGCAAGCCCCACCAAGTGGAATATTGCTAAGGCCAAGTGAGATGTTTTCCAAGCATATCTAGACGCTTGAATCTCAAAAAACTCCACAAATCTGAGTATAGATCACGTTACAAATGATATCATCAATGCAGCTTACGCTGCCATTCCCAAAACTGGTGGGAAATTAAACAATCGTAAAGTGCCTTGATGGAACCAGACAATCCAAGAATCTATAAGTGCCAAAAAACGTGCGTTAAACATCTTTCGGAGACATCGGACTCATGAAAACCTAATTTTATTTAAAAAAAGCGAGAGCTTTTTCGCGACGAGTGACTCTTCAGAGTAAAAGACTCCTGGCGAAAGTATGTCATCAATATCAATCGTAACACCCCAAACACAGAGGTTTGGAGTAGAATAAAAGCTATATCAGGCAAGTACTCCACACATTCCATACAGTTGGAGACAATAAATGGTATTACCAGCGAGACGAAGCATGTAGCAGAGCTCTTGGTGGAACAATTTGAACATTCCAGCAGTTCCAGAAATTATAACCCTCCTTTTTTAAGAGCAAAAGCAAGCCAAGAGGTTAAACTAAACTTCTTAGATGGTAATGAATATGAATACAATGTCCCATTTTCGATTACAGAACTCAACGTCGCTCTGAAATGTAATAAATCGTCTGACACGGGTCTGACCTGATCTCGTATAAAATGTTACGTAATCTAACAACGGAATACAAAAAACTGCTTCTAAATGTGTTCAATAAAGTCTGGACTGAAAGAATGTATCCGTCAAGGTGGAAAGAGGCAATTGTTATACCCATACTTAAAAATGGTAAAAACCCATAATTACCTGCCAGTTACAGGCCCATAAGCTTAACATCCTGCATGGTTAGTACCAGATTAATGTGGGTACTTAAAAAAAAGGAATGCCTAGTAAACTGTCAGGCTGGCTTCAGGAAGTATCGATGTACAACGGATCAGTTAGTCCACCTGCAAGATGTTGTATTGAAAGCCTTCGCCCAAAGACACCATGCTGTTGCCGTCTTCTTTGATATTGAAAAGGCATTTGATATGACGTGGAGGTATGGGGTTTTAAAAAATCTCTATGATTGGGGTTTAAGGGGAGACCTACCAAAATTTATATCTTCTTTCCTCCAGGAACGAACATATCGAGTGCGTGTGGGCAATACTCAGTCATCTGTCAGAGCCTTAGAAAATGGCATCCCGCAAGGGTCCACTCTAAGTGTTACCCTCTTTGCAATAGCGGTCAACTCCTTAGTATCCTCCTTGCCTAACATGGGTTTCACATTATCCCTAGAGAAAACTTACATGATGCATTTTTGCAAACCCGGAAAACCTCATTATGGACCACGATTAATGATAGACAACAGTCCAATTTTATGTAAAAGTTATGGCGTATTCCTTGGGGTAACGCTCGACTCCACCCTCTCTGGGAAAGAGCACGTTACCGACTTAGCCATACGATGTAAGGAAAGCCTAAACATAATAAAGGCTTTATCTCATTTACACTGGGGAGCATATCCTGAAATCTTATTGCAGATGTATACCGCCTTAATACAAAGTAAAATTAATTACGGCTGTGAAGCATACTCGTCAGCCGCTCCAAGTGTACTGAAACCGCTAGAAACGAACCAAAATGCGGGAATTAGATATTCACTAGGCGCTTTCTACACAAGTCCAAGCGAAAGCCTTTGCTGCGAATCTGGCTTGTTACCAATCGAACTTCACCGACAGAATAAGATCTTAAGGTATGCGTGCAAAATTAAAGCCCGAAAAAACCATCCAAATTACGATATTTTGTTTTCAAAAAATTCGGTTATTAGCGACTGGAACATACCACTAGCCTTAAGTGTTTCAAAAATACTCGAAAGGATAAACGACGAAATTCCTCCCATGATTAATGTAGGACCACTAGAGATCCCACCGTGGCTAATATCTCCGCCCATCATAATCAACAGGTTATCACGATTCCAAAAAGGAAATACACCTCCGTCTGTATATCAAATTGAATTTAATAAAATCTTAGGCTACCTAACCATCTATACAGATGGATCTAAAACTACTACAGGTTTGTGGGCGGCTCTTTCAGTAAATAACGCAGAACGCAGCTGGTCGATGCTGATACACCTCTCAATCTACGAAGCTGAACAAAATTCCTTATGGCAAGCTCTTCGTTTTTGTGAATTAGCTACAAACAATAAAAAAATACTTATAGCTAGCGACTCACAAAGCTCCCTGGCCAGTATCCAAAACCCGTTTAATGAAAACCCCCTGACGCAAATGATCATATGTACCATACAGCATCTCACAGATCAAAAGTTCATAATTACATTTGTTTGGATACCAGGACATGTCAAAATAATTGGTAATGAGAGAGCAGATATGGCTGCCCGCATAGCAGCCAACGACGCAACACAACCAAAGTCAGATATCACAACATATCAAAACCTAGCTAAATTTCTGAGAACCAATCTAAACACCTTATGGCTACAAAACTGGGAAAAAAGCAACTCACCTGAAAAACATAAAACCTAGTGTAAAAAAATGGAAACTACCGATAACAGACCGAAAAGATTGTAACATTATACATCGCCTCAGATTAGGACACACATTAGTCATTCATCAATCGATACTCCAAAACAAACCAAAAAACGTATGCACAACCTGTAAAGAGATAATCACAGTAGAGCACATAGTTTGTATTTTCCCAGAATACGCTGGTATAAGAAATGCAATGTCCATATCCAGTACATTGAGCGAAAACCTAAACACACTAAATGCGATAAATAATACGATACAGTACCTAAAGGTAATAAACCTATATGACAGAATATAAAGCACTATGTACAAAAAAAAGAAGGAACTAAGATGCTAAAATAATAAAGAAATGGCGCACATGACCTCAGCAGTGGAAGCGCTTAATAAGAAAAAAAGTAATAATCCCCCCAAAGGATACACCTTGTCGTGGTAGAAGGGCTCAGTAGCCACTGTTGCCAGCAGTGGTGAAGCTAAATATCATGACATCTGTTTCATGTCTTGGGGACCTTGCCCCGTTAACAAAGACGAATATAAGGTGTAATGCGAACCGTGCCGAGATGTGAATGGCCATACGTGACTTTGTCATGAACGGTGCTCTCCGGATACCTGCCGTCTTCCGGTTGTAACTGGGATTACTGTGGTATGGGTGCAGTGCCATGGCTGACTTGTATTTCATCCCTTCTCGTGGGAACTACATGTCTATTTCTCTTAATGCTTTAGATTACCCATCCTCTGAAATGGGCGCTGCTGACAACCAGCGTAATAAAAGTGCTGATAGTGCGAGTGAGGTTTTTCCGGCGTTCCCACGTATAGGTTAAAGTAAGAAGGAGGACTCTGCACCCCGGTTCCTGGCCCTAAAAAGGAAGGAAGGTGATTTTACCATCGTAAGTCCTTCCTAATAAGCAAAGTCGTAAATGGTTTGGTAGGACAGGTTAGAGATATGAAGAAAGTTAAAGGTGACTTGCTAGTTAAAACTGTATCGAGTAAACAGTCCAAACAGTTGATGAAATGTCAACGTGTGGGTGATTATGAAATAGAGTTCGTACCCTGTGCGGCTTTGAACACTTCTAAGGGTGTAGTTTTCTGTAGGGATCTACTAAATTGCTCCATTGTAACTACCAGCACTCACTTTGTCCAGGTCGCTTCAGCACCCACACCGGTTCCTGTCTAATCGGTTGGCCCTAAAATTAAACAGATTATTAAAGAGAAGATGCAAGCTTTGATGCGAATAATTACCACGCAAAGAGCATTGAATCTTATCCTGGGCCTATTTTACCCTTGACTAGGCCCGCAGTGAGGAGCTTCAATCCCTTTTCGGAACCTACCACGTCTTCCGGGCATCGTGGAACGAGTACGTTTCAACGATCGGCCCGTGGACGTCCACGTCCGAGGTATGGCGGAAGATAAGAGCTATAGCGGTCCGTAAAGTGGGCGAGACCCTAAAATACATTAAAATGAAGGACGACATTATTACTGACACACCTGAATGCATTGCCGAAAATGATCGGTGAGTTTGAAGAAGCAAGCAGTTCCGTAAATTACCAGTCACCCTTCCGGAAAAATAAGAAAGATCGAGAGAATCCTCTCGACTTCGGCAATGACAACATGCGTCCCTATAATACACCGTTTTCCATGGCAGAATTTGAAGAGGCTTTGCGATGCTCCAAATCAAAGTCTCCGGGTTCCGATACGATCCCTTACATTTTTATCCGACACCTTCCCCCAGTCGCCAAAGCGTCCCTCTTGAACTTGTACAATCAAGCTTGGTCGGAGAACACGTATCCCAAACAATGGAAGGAGGAGGTGATCGTTCCAATGCTAAAAGGCGCTCTCATTTGTTTTATGGACAAACTCTTCGAGAGGGTGGTCAACAACAGGCTTGTGTGGTATCTTGAATCAAACAACTGCCTTATGGATCATCAAGCGGGATTCCGTCGGAACCGGTCGACCACTGACCAACTGGTATTACTAGAGAATGTGGTGCAGAGTTCATTCAGAGACAGACAACACACGGTACCTCTTTTCTTCGACTTAGAGGAGGCGTATGGTATGACGTGGCGATTTGGTGTGCTGCAGAAGCCGTATGATTTGAGATTGAGGAAACTTATCTCTTTTTCTGGCAGACTACCTGAGCGATAGGAGCTTCAGGATTAAGTGCCGTAATTACATTTCTAGGTCAAGGGTTATGGAAAATAGTATCCCTCAGGGTTCGCCCCTAAGTGTTACTTTATTTGCAGTAGCCATTAATGATCATGTGGAAAATATCGACGAAAGGGTAAGAGGTGCATTTATGTGGACGATTTAGCAATATGTTGCTTAAGACCCACCATCGGCCAAAGTCCGAGAAACCTTCCACCGGCCATAAATACCATAATTCAGAACGCCGAGAATATCGGTTTCAAGTTTTCACGGGATAAGACCAAGTGCGTCCATTTTTGTCGGCTTAGAAAACCCCATTATGACCCAAATATTTTTTTAAGGTCGATCAAGTTCTTGGGCCTAATATTCGACGAGAAGTTAAGGGGGACACACATCGATGGTCTCATTGAAAGATGTAAAGCGACCATCAACATTCTCAAAGCGCTTGAGGACACCAAGTGGGGTGCCGACCCTGACGCCATATTGAACATCCACTGTTTCCTTTTGCTGTCTAGGGTGGATTATGGTTGCGTAGTTTACTCCTCGGCTTGCAAGTCTACTCTGAGGAGATTTAACTCCATACACCACGCGGGACTGAGATACTCCTTAGGTGCTTTTCCTACTAGTCCCATGAATAAAATATACTCCGAATACGGCTTTTTCTCACTGTCACGCAGACGAGATGCATTTCTTTGTAGGTACGTTGCTGAAATACGTGCCCAACCAAACCACCCAAACTATCACCTTATTTCCTGTGATCAGCGCGGATTTATCGATAGGCCCTCGATCACGAGACCGGTCGGTGCAAGAGCCTATGAATTGGTTAGCACTTCAGATGTCAGCCTTCCTCCAGTATTACCCATAGGCCACGGAGGGGTTCCTCCCTTGACGGCCCCCGAGGTGGAGATTTGTCCTCGACTAGCCGATTTCGTGAAGGAACGCACGCGTGATGTAACGTACCAGATGGAACTAAGCGCTATTCTGGACAAATACCGTAATCCAACGGTAATTTCAACGAACGGATCGTGAACGGAATCAGGAGTGGGATGTGTCATACGCATCGACAGCACGACAGACGTATGGACACTATCTCCAATGTGCACTATATTTAGTGCCGAACTCTACGTTATAGGGAAGCCCTGTTATATTGTATGATGAGTCGCACAGGGATATGCTTTATTATCACTAGCGACAGTATAAGTGCCATTAACAGCATCAAGGTTCGCTATCCTCGTTATCCGCTTATGCAAAAAATTCAGGCACTGTATAAAAATATTACGGAGAATGGCAAAAGAGCGGTGTTAGTTTGGTCCCGTGACCACATAGGAGTAGCTGGAAATGTCTTCACAGACGGGGCGGCTACACGAGCCACGAGGGGAGGACAGGTGCATGTCCCTGATGTGAGTCATTTAGACCCCAAAGCGGCTTTCACTACCGCAGTAGGTAACACTAAGCGATGTAAGCCACCCTTATGATTAAATAGAGTCGAACGTGTTGGAATCCATAGATTAAGGATTGGCCATACTAATCTAACGCACGTCCACCTGCTACTCGGGGAACCTCCTCCAGTTTGTTCGATTTATATGTCCCGGACTTCACGCTAGGAGACAATCGTACCAGCTAACATGGGAACTAGAAGATATCTTAAACCAGCCGCAACATATAAGAAAGTCATCAGTTTTTTACAAGCCACAGATTTATTTGGTAGGATTTGATCACTACTGCAAAATGGGCCAATGACCTTAGTTGTCGACGCCTATATATGTACAAAAATAATAATAATAATATTATATAACCCTGCGGATTACCTTAGCAAAATGATGTTTAATCCGACTGTACAAGAAATGACCAATATTCAAAATAAAACAATGTTTGATAAACTACAAGAGATGCTTACAAGATATCATTTAACAATGAATGAAGAGTTGTATGAGATAATGTGGAATGTATGGCAACAGGAGTGGGAAAAAGAAAAAGATTAGCAAAGCAACATACACCAACGGTTCACAATAGAAAACCATACCCACAAATGTTGAGAAAACACACATGCAACACACTCTTATATTTTGACAAAAACACAACAACCGACGTGTATTAAATATGATAAACTGTTAACCATAATTTGAGGAATGTGATGAATTAATAGACGATAGAATAAAATATAACAGGACAAAGGGATAAAGAACGATTTTAAAATAAACAATGAAATAAAGAAAAGGGCAAATAACCATGAAGTTTAAGCCATTAAAAAAAATAATAATAATTGCGTGCGTAGACGAAACAACCCTGCCGCAGGCTAAAAGCCAAAAGAAAAAAGGGATGGCCCAAGGGTAAACCCATGGGCACAAGCAGTAACAGGGGTGCTGACGATTAATACATAGTCAATTTAATCTGTGATACTATCTAGTCAAGTTAATTTGTGATACCATCTGTGATAATAATTATTTTTATATTTGTATTTGTCTTTGTATACATCGTTAATTATTATTTATTTATTAGTTTTTTGTCCCATATACAGATATTTGTTATTTATTTATACATTATTTACTTGCTAATTTGTGATCGTCCTCCCTATGTAATTTCACAATGGATACAAATAAAATTATACAATGGAATCGCAATGGGTGTAAAACGCAATACCCGAAAATACAGCTGCTTGTATCGGAATACGAACCTTATTGCGTATGTTTACAAGAATCATACCTAAAAGACAAAGGCACATTTATATTGAAAGGATACAAATGTTTTAGACGGGACGACGAACAAAAGGGGGTGTCTTCACACTAATTAATGAAAATACTCTTGCCACGCCCCTGAATATTAAAACTAAATTGCAAGTAATAGCGGTTAAAATTGAAAACCCTTTAAAACTCACTGTGTGTAACATTTATCTTCCCCATTTTACCTGGACCAAACAAGAGCTACAGAATGTAATAAAACAATTACCAAAACCTTATATAATTATTGGTGAACTCAACTCGCACAACACTCTATGGGGTTCGTAAGAAACAGACTAGAGAACGTATAATTGACACCATTATAAATGAATGCGATTTGGATATGTTAAATACGGGCGAAGGAACATTCATAAATTCGCGGGCAAGCAAATTATCTGCAATCGACATACCTATGCGTTCTCCTCAGGTTGCATACTTGTTTACATGGAAAACCCACGAAGATCACGTACATTATGATCACATACCAATCGCTATCGGGTGTAATTGACAACCACCACAAACATCAACTGTAAAGAAGTGGAACCTACAGAAAGCTGATTGGCCAAAGTTTCGAAGAAACCTGTAATATTAACGGAACTTTCCACACATTTACGAATATGATTATTAATTCAGCATCACACAGTGTTCCGAAATCGGGAGTAACCTTTACGAAACCTACCGTCCCATAGTGGATGGCCACTTTACAAAAGGAATATGCTTATATTTAAAAAAAAAACGAGCTGACGTGCGAAAATTGGTATTACGACGTAATCGAGACTCTTGAGTGGAATATGTATCCACAATAAGACCTACAACCCCCTCAACAACTGTATGGAAAAAAATTAAATCTATCAACCGGAAAGAGACTAATGTACCCATAATATTAAAGGTAAACCAAGACATCCACACCAACCAAGAAGAGGTGGTTAATGTATTGGCAGAGACATTCCAAAGCGCAAGCAAACTGTCTAGCTATAAAGCTGAATTCCAGCAATTGTTATATGAGCAAAAATTACAATTTGACAGTACAGAGACATATAGCATATTACAGCGTCCCTATCCATCTTGATGAACTGGAATAAGCTTTGAGCAACTCACGTAGATCATCACTTCGTCCGGATGATATTCCGTATGAATTTTTAAAACAATTACCTTTAATCCAAAAAGTGAAATTATTAGAGATATTCAATCAAATTTGGAAACAGGATGTTTATTCGGAAGCGTGGAGAGAAGCCATTGTCGTTCCGATTCCAAAAACTAACCAAAACAAAAACGAGTCAACAAATTTCGGCCCGATTTCTCTCACGTGCTGTATGGACAAAATACTCGAGCATATAATCAACTTACGTTTAACCTGGCTTTTAGAAAAGAATCGATTTCTCCTACCGATCAAGTGGGTTGTAGAACATTCGATCCACCATCGACAACTTGGTACAAACTGAGTAGCATATTCAATCAGCCCTTGCAAACAGACATCATTCTGTAGCAACTTTCTTTGATTTACGGAAAGCTTACGACGTGACTTGGAGATACGGTATACTGCGCCAATTACACACGTGGGGAATAAGAGGAAATATCATTAACTTCAGAAAAAACGCAACTTTAAAGTGAGGGTCGGAAATAAGTATTCGAATGTTTTGACGTTAGAGAATGGAATTCCCAGGGATCAGTGTTGAGCGTGACCCTATTTGCCATTTCAGTTAGCAGTATAACTACAAACATTGATTCGCAAATTCATAGCTATTGGTATGTAGATGACTTATCCATAATATACTCATCCAATGATATTAACTTAATCGAAATGAAACTGCAAGCTGCTGTGAATACTATTGCACGTAATGCCAATTCGATAAGGTTCAAATTTTCTGACGTAAAAACACGATGTGTCAATTTTTGTCGTCTAAGACATGAACATGAGGACTCCACTATTACTATGTATGGAAACCCAATCAACATAGTAACAAAAATTAAATTTTTGAGTCTCACGATGGATAAAAGGTTAAGATGGAAGGCACATATAGATGATCTTTAAAAAAATGCAAAGGAGGTACAAACACTATAAAGTGCCTTACTAGCACCAAATGGAGCGCTAACAAAGATGTAATCAACGTATGCAAATCCTTCTTCTTATCCAAAATAGGTTATGGCAGTGGAATTTACTCATCTGCCCGAAAATCCACATTGCATTCTCTCGATACTATGCACGTTACGTGCTTAAGGCTATATATAGGAGCATTCCAAACCAGCCCGCACTTGTCGATCTATAGTGAGACCGGTTTACCACCGCTAAAATATAGACGCCATAAAATCATAATGAAGTACTGCACTAAATTATTAGCCATACCAGACCATCCTAACAACGAGATACTCCTTAATAAAGAGTTTCTCCAACCTTTTCAAGACAAATCCAGCATAACCCGTCCATTGCCTTCTAGGTACAATGAACTTGTTAACCAGCTAGACATTGAGATACCACCTGTATATAATATGCAATTCTGTGAGATGCCACCATTGCAACTTCTACCCGCCTGTATAACTATGAACTGGCTCAACTAACATCCAAAAAAAAGTACACTAGAAAAACTTAATGAAATTTTACGTAGTTATATTGATAAGGAAGTAATATATACTTACGCATCCAAATGTGAAGCAGGTGCCGGGTGCCATAGTCACCTCAAACGGGCGCCATGCATGGAAATTGCACAATTGGTGCGACATCTTAACCGCCGAACTACACTCAGTGTGACAAGCCTTGAGGTACTCCGAATACAGAATGGAAAAAACCATATTAGTGTGTTCGGATTCGCGAAAGTCTATTGTAAAGCTACAAAACAAGTATTCCTTAGATCCATTAGTAACGAAGATTTTGGCTACCATTCGCCACATAAAAACCAATAGTAAAACCGTTATATTAGTTTGGGTACTATCGCATTAAGGAATACAAGGCAACGAAATAGCAGCCAAAGTGCCAAAGAGATAATACTTACTTATGAATTTAATAATACACCTATACGTCATACGGACGTGTAATCTAACGTTACTTTAATAATAAATAATCTCTGGAAAGATGAATGGTAGCAATCATATAATAAGTCAAAAAATCATAAAAAACGTGTGGTCCGAACAAAACTCCCTCTCAACTTAAGTTGTAAAAAGATAGTCACCATCACGCGAAGTATAATTGGCTACACTAGATTCTCCTCTGAACACCTACTATTAGGCTCAAGACCCCCACTTTGGACAGAGTGCCATTCAAAACTTTCAGTCGACCATGTAGCCTTCTACTGTGCAAAATACACCAGACTTAGGAAGCAGTATAACATAAATACAGAAGTACTGTACAGCACAAAAGCGGAAGCAATTAAGCGATTATTGGATTATCTAAAAGAATCTGAAATATTCCACATGATATAAATATGAACAGTGGTTACAGCAGCTAAAGATCCTAGCGATCGATGCTGCAAAAAAATTGAATTGAATTGGATTGAATTGTTTATTAATCATTTTTAATACATTTTTCGGTCCAACTAACTCCTTCGAACTTGTCAGTTGGTGCCGTTTGATTTTTTTAATGTGGCGTTGCAGAGTGAATCATTGCAATGTAATTATAATTAATATATTATATATTTACAATTTTTTTGACATTTACATTTATGATTTACGTTTTGCTCAATATCTGTTTTTTGGTAAGTTTCTTTATGTACCCAATTTATTTAATTGGATGTATGCAGGTAGATCGTTAAAAAGCAAAGGAATCATGCACTTTAATGATCTTTTCCCTTTTTTATTATAATAAAATAGTACCTTAAATGTTATTTGTCTAGTATTGTAAGTGTTCGTGTTTAGTGTCTTAATCTTGTTGTTACCATACTATTTAATTAGATTAAGACATTTATAGTATCTGTCTGGAGAAAAGTTTTGAAGTTCGTTGAATGCATCTTTTAATTTAAGTTTATTTTTTCCAAATATAATTTTTATTATTTTTATTTGCAGTTGTTCTATTTTTTAACATGGACATAATCAGCGCAGCCCCATACTCCTACACCATATATTATTAATGACTCTATCAAGGATTGATAAAAAACAATCATGGTTTTTGTCAATGAATGATTGTAATAAGTAAAATATGCCAACAATTTGCTTTAGTTTGTGTATATACGTGATATGTTTATTCGGGAATCGATTATAAGTCCTAAATAATTATATTCTGATTTTATTTCCACATTTCTGCATTTGCACCTATTCAAATCTATTTTACACTCACAAGTGTGACTTTTTATTTGTGGTATTTCCCGTTTAGGCATGTGCGATGTAGAGAATGCCATAGTAACTGTTTTGCAGCGTTGATGACTAAATTGTTATCGTGAATCCATGTTTATGTTCTGTTGTATTATAAATGCACAGGTGTTGATGTCTCTATGTGGATAAACTAGAACTGCATCATCAGGGTACATGTATAATTTTGCATCTTGCTCTGTGTAAAAATACTATTTGTGTATATCAATAATAATATAGGGCCCATATTGCTACCTTGTGGAACTCCTTCGGTTTGCTTACATTTGGTACTAAACCTGTCTGTATCTTTCACCATATAGTGTCGATTAATTAAATAACTTTCAAACCATGATAACTGCGTCCCTGTGATACTAATGCCTTTCAGTCTATTTAGCATCTACCTGTGGTTCACCATGTCAAAAGCTTTGGACAAATCGATGAAAATTTTCTGCGTAATGTTTTCTATACATTTTTTCCTTGATAAAGGAACGTAGAAGCTGTGGTTAAGATCTTCTCTGATAGTACTTTGAGATGTTGAGTGTGTACATCTTTTCTTTAATTCTGTAATCTGATTCTGAAAGTTTTCTGAGAATTCTGATGCAATTTCATCTGTTGTTCTTGTTTTTCTCATTGTTGTAAGTATTTTCTCATCAACGTTTTTATAGTTTTTTTCCGAATAATATGTGGTTTATATTTTACCATACTTCTTTCGCACCTTTATTTTTTACTGAAATTCTATTTTTGATATACTTATTTTTAGTGTCCCGTGTTTCGTTGCTTAGTATGTTTCTGAATCTATGGTAATTATTTTTTATGTAATGTTGTTTGGATTCGATTTCCATATCTTAAATAATTTATCGCGCTCCGTTATTTTCTGATTTTCCCGCGTTTTGCTGTTTTCCTCTAACGTAAATAGCGTTGAATGTATTAATAATTTTGTTAGTAAAAATGTCAATGGCATTGTCTCTCAAATTTTCCCAGTTTTGATTTTTCATTTCTTTCTGTATTTTAAATTCAATGAATTTATTAAGTTAGTCGTTATACAGTCATTTTTGGTAATTACGACGTCTTTGATGTCTATACATATATTGTAGTGGTCGGGTATTTTATGTTTGATAACAGCAGACTTTGCCTTTCTAATGTTGGATCAGATGAAGATATGATCTATTAGCGTTGAGAAAATTGCTCCATCTCTTATTTCCTCCCTTGTAAAATCTGTTTTTACGCTCACTAGTCCTTCATCTACAGCATGTTTTCGTAGTCGCATACATTTGAGTTGTAACTGTCATGAAGGTTTATATTAGCATCACCAACGAATATCAAATTTTGGTGTATGTTGTTGGGTAATTTTGAATCTAACTCTTCCATAAAATGTATGAAGTTTGTATTTTGTGGACGATATATGAAAAGCAATTGTAATTCGTTATTATTTCGTGGAAAGCTTATTTTTATATTTATAAATTCAAAGGTGGAAGCTTTAGTACATATTTCTGTGAATTTTTAATTCGTTTTTACATATAAAGCTAATCCTCCGCCACTTTTGTTTTCTCTAATCGTAATTACACGTTCGTGTTAGGAATCTGATACATAAATATATGTCAAAGTCTCATTGTTTCAGAACTATCAATAACTCGTCGAAGTATTTATTTAGCGATCTAATGTTTATGTGAAGGAAATGTAGTGATTAGTATGCAGAGTTACTTTTGTTAGTGTACGTATTTCATTCCACAACAGTAGAACCCCGGCACCTTCCGCCATCTTGGATTTTGACGTCACTTCCGGTTTTACACGCCCACGTGGGGGACCGGTTTTTCCACCCTTATTTTTACACGCTCACGTGTAGGACGCATTTTTCACCCTATTTTTGCACATCCACGTGTGAGACCGGTTTTCCAACCCTTATTTTTACTCGCTTACGTGTGAGACCGGATTTTTCATCCCTATTTTTACACACTCGCGTGTGAGACCGTATTTTCATCCCGTTTTCATCCCTAATTATTTTTATATACCCTCGTGTAGACCGTATTTTCAACCCTTTTTCAACCCTAATTATTTTACATACACCCACGTGTGGACCGTATTTTCAACCTTTCTTTTTATCCCTAATTATTTTTACTCGCTTACGTATAGGACGTGTATTTTCATCCCTTATTTTTAATAAACTTATGACGCCGGTTAAAATTGTCACCTAAACATATGGTAACACTGCTTTGATTTTGACGTCACAAGACCGCCTGCGAGGACGTACATTTCAACCCTGACAGTATTTTCAACCTTTTGTTTGTATTTAAGAGCCCTTTTGGCGGGAGCCCTAAAGGATAGGCAAATGCATGCGCACGTAGGATCGTTTTTTTACCTATTTTTAAGGGTTAATAAACGGTAGGATATTTTTAGTATTAAAAGAAACTAATCAAGGTAAAGATAACGTATACGTTTGATTTTAAAATACACTATTACATTCTATAACGATAATAAACAGTTAATGGCATTGCATAATCAGCTAATTACCCTGTTGTTGTCATACAATGTGAATGTACGGTTTAGCGACTATTTAATATGAATTGAATTTTATCAAATGAGATTGCATAATTGTTGTTATTATTAAAATCATTATTAGGTTCCTTTTAATCCCATATCTAGATTGTGGTCCTCTTGTGGTGAAAATTCATTTGAATATATTTTAAAATGAAATTGATTTAAAAATAAAATGTGTAATTAACTAATTGATTAACCTGCTTACAGCAATAGTAATTATCGAAAATTAAGGAATGTCGCTTTTATTTATTTACCTTTTTAATACGTATTATTTACATACAATATATTTTGGTTTTAAATATGAGTCACAATGTGTAATCCTTTTGCTTTAATTATGGGTCATAATTAAATCTAGTTGTCGCTCAAGGTAGTCACTACCAAATTAATCTCATGTACAACAAGAAACTTAATATCAATAATGTATAACAAAGTATTTTTATAATGCCATTTTTCGCATAGTTTAATGTCCATGTAAGGATCGTATTTTAGCCTTGAGAGATCGGATTTGGTCTGGGTCAGACTAGGGTTGGTCCAGTATCGGAGATTGTATTCTAAATTGTCTCCTGTGAAAGTTAGCTTTACAAAACACAGACACAACCACAAGTACGAGCACGAGCACAAAATAAACACAATCACAGGAACAATTACAAGCCCAAGAATCAGGACATGCACAAACACAAGCACAGGAACAAAAGTAATCACAAGCGCAAGCACAGGTACATACAAACACAAACACGAAAACGAAAATTGCAAACACAAAACGAAAATTCAAACACGAAAATTCGTAAACACACAAACTCACAAACACAAAAACGAAAACGAAAATTCGCAAACACGAAAAATAACAAACACACAAACGCGCAGAGTACGAAAAACGCAAACACGAAAAATCGTAAACACAAAAATTCTCAAACACGAAAACCGCAAACATACAAACGCACAAACACGAAAAACGAAAACACACAAACGAAAACGCGCAAAGCTGCGAATGAATTAAGACTGGATTTGGAGTCTATAAACAAAATGATTCTCTCTGTCTCTGTCTCTGTCCCTGTCTCTGTCTCTCTCTTCTCTCTCGTTCTCTCTCGTTCTCTCTCGTTCTCTCGTTCTCTCGTTCTCTCTGTTCTCTCTCGTTCTCTCTCGTTCTCTCTCGTTCTCTCGTCTCTTCGTTCTCTCTCGTTCTTCTCGTTCTCTCTGTTCTCTCGTTCTCTCTCGTTCTCTCGTTCTCTCTCTCTCTCTCTCGTTCTCTCTCGTTCTCTCTGTTCTCTCTCGTTCCTCTCTCGTCTCTCTCGTTCCTCTCCTCGTTCTCTCTCTTCGTTCCTCTCGTTCTCTCGTTCTCTCTCGTTCTCTCGTTCCTCGTTCTCCTCGTTCTCTCTCGTTCTCTCGTTTCTCTCGTTCTCTCTCGTTCTCTCTCGTTCTCTCGTTCTCTCTCGTTCTCTCTCGTTCTCTCTCTCGTTCTCTCCTCGTCTCCTCTCTCTCGTTCTCTCTCGTTCTCTCTTCTCTCGTTCTCTCTCTCTCTCTCGTCTCTCGTTCTTCTCTCTCTCTCTCGTTTCTCTCTCGTTCTTCTTCTCTCGTTCTCCTCGTTCTCTCTCGTTCTCTCTCGTTCTCTCTTCTCTCTCGTTCTCCTCGTTCTCTCTCGTTTCCTCTCTCTCGTCTCTCTCTCGTTCTCTCTCGTTCCTCTCGTTCCTCTCCGTTCTCTCGTTCTTCTCGTCTCCTCGTTCTCCTCGTTCTCTCGTTCTCTCTCGTTCTCTCCTCGTTCTCTCTCTTCTCTCTCTCGTTCTCTCCTCGTTCCTCTCGTTCCTCCTCTCTCTCTCTCGTTCCTCTCTCGTCTCTCGTTTCTCTCGTTCTCTCTCGTTTCTCTCTCTCGTTCTCTCGTTCTCTCGTCCTCTCATCTCGTTCTCTCTCGTTCTCTCTTCCTCGTCTCTCTCTCCTCGTTCTCTCTCGTTCTCTCTCTCGTTCTCTCTCGTCTCTCTCGTTCTCTCTTCTCTCTCGTTCTCTCTCGTTCTCTCGTCTTCTCGTTCTCTCTCGTTCTCTCGTTCTCTCTCGTTCTCTCTCGTTCTCTCTCGTTCTCTCGTTCTCTCTCGTCTCTCTCGTCTCTCGTTCCTCGTTCTCTCTCGTTCTCTCGTTCCTCTCTTCTCTCTCTCGTTCTCCTCGTTCTCTCGTTTCTCTCGTTCTCCTTTCTCCTCTCTCTCTCTCGTTCTCTCTCGTTCTCTCTCTCGTTCTCTCTCGTTCTCTCTCTCTCTCTCGTTCTCCTCGTCTCCCGTTCTCTCTCGTTCTCTCTCGTCTCTCTCGTTCTCTCTCGTTCTCTCTCGTTCTCTCGTCTCTCCTCGTTCTCTCTCTCTCGTTCTCTCTCGTTCTCTCCTCGTTCTCTCGTTCTCTCTCTCGTTCTCTCTCTCTCGTTCTCTCTTCTCTCTCTCTCCTCCTCGTTCTTCTCCTCTTCTCTCGTTCCTCTCGTTCTCTCTTTCTCTCGTTCTCCTCGTTCTCTCTCTTCTCTCTCTCCTCGTTCTTCTCTTCTCTCTTCTCTCTCGTTCTCTCTCTCTCTCGTTCCTCTCGTTCTCTGTTTCTCTCGTTCTCCTCGTTCTCTCTCGTTCTCTCTCGTTCTCTCGTCTCTCTCTCTCGTTCTCTCTCTTCTCTCTCGTTCCCTCTCGTTCCTCTTCTCTCTCGTTCTCCTCGTTCTCCTCTCGTTCTCGTTCTCTCGTTCTCTCTCGTTCTCTCTCTTCTCTCGTTCTCTCTCGTTCTCTCTCGTTCCTCTCTCGTCTCTCGTCTCTCCTCTCTCCTCGTTCTCTCTCTCACTCGTTCTCTCGTCTCTCTCGTTCTCTCTCTTCTCTCTCTCATCTCTCTCTCATTCTCGTCTCTTCTTCTCGTCTCTCTCTCACTTCTCAGCTCTCTCAGCTTCTTCTCTCGTTCTCTCTCAGTCTCTCTCCAGTTCTCTCTCGTTCTCTCTCGTTCTCGTCCTCGTTCTCTCTCGTTCTCCTCCTCATTCTCTTCTCTCATTGCTCTCTTCTTCAGCTTCTCTGTCCTCTCTCAGTTCTCTCTCAGTCTCTCCGTTCATCTTCTCGTTTTCGTCTCTCCTCTCTAGCTGTTCGTTCTCTTCTCAGCCTCACTCGTCTCAGTTCAGCCGTCTCATCTCATGTCTCAGCTTCTGTTCTCTTCTCGTTCTCTCTCGTTCATCTCGTGCTCTCTTTCAGCCCTTCTCTCTCGTTCTCTCTTCGTCTCTAGCCTTCGTTCTCTCTCGCCTGTCTCTCTCGTTCTCTCCTCGTTCTCAGTCCTCCAGTCTCTCATCATAGACTTCCTCTCATCTTTATTTTTTCAGTATCCTCTCGTCTCCATACTAACCTACATTAAACCTGTTCTTCCTGAACATCTATTCCTGTAGTTCTCATTTTCGTCTTTCCAACCAATTGACAGCCTCATACGATCCTTACAATTCAATTTAGTTCACGAAACACATATTTTTTCCAGTCTTCATATCAGAAAGTTCACGTCGCGCTCTAGTTACTTAGAGAAACAGACCGACGTGTTCTGTATTACGACACAGACAGCGTGATATTTGTCGCAAAACCCGGCGACTGGAACCCAGCATGTGGATTTCTCAAATGACCGACGGGCTGAGACGTACGGTGATGGAGCTATATAGCGAATTTGTTAGTGCCGGACCTAAAACTATAGTTATAATGTGTTTTCTACCTGTGACAAAACAATTAAATCCGTGTGTAAAGACAAGGGCATTACTTAAACTATAAGAACTGCGCGTTATAAACTTTTCGATGAAAGATTTGTACTTATAAAGTAAACTCGTTCTTTACAATGACAAAAATTGTTAGAGATAGTTGTTAATGTATACGTTACCTGAATCTCACGTTAGATCGTTACTCTGACTAGAATAAAAATTTTGATACTCTTCCATTTGGATTATAAGAATAAAACATTAATAGAAATTTTCTTCTCCTCTACTTGATTCGTTTTGTGTTTTTTTTGTTTTTGTATTCTCGTCTTCGGACTGAGAATGAGAACGAGAAGACCGAGGACAAGGACGAAGAATCGAGAAGACGAGAATCTAGATCTGAGATCGAGAACGAGAGAACGTATCGAACCGAGAAACGAAGAAATCGAGGACAATAGAAACGAGAACTACAGTCGTGACGACGAACGAACAGACAAGACGGAAGACTGAGTATCAGACGACAGATCAGACGAACGAACAGGGAACTAGACGTACGTACGAACGTAATCGACAGTCGAGACAACAGACGTTAGACTGAGACGGACGGACGAGACGATGAACACGCACAGCGCTCAGACAGAGACGAGACGCAAGCAGCAACGAGTACAGAAGCAAGACAACGGACGAAGCAACAGGACGAGACTGATCAGCGCAGACCAGCGTACTAGTCAGACAGCCATGCATCGTAACGAGCGAGACAACAGCTGGACGTAAGACGAGGTGACAGACAAGCATGACGTAGCAGCGTCGTACGCGAATCCAGTCAACGATGGACAGAACAGACGTCGAGACAGACAGTGAGAGCACGACGTAACTGAACGACGTAGAACAGAGACGTCAGTAGTTAGATGACGAGAGTTCAGAAAAGAACAGAGAACAGAAAACGAAGAAATCACAGAAACAAGAACGTTATTAGTCTATAAGAGAAAGCGAATCACCAGGTCATGTTGACCGCTCGAACAAAAGACGATGAGACGACGACATGAGATCACGTAGAGTACAAGAACAGAAACTAACATGAGTACGAGATCATTTGTTTTAGACCCAACCAGTCTTAATCATTGCTTTGCGTTTTCGTTGGTTTTGCTTCTGTTGACGTTTGTAGTTGCGTTTCTGTTTAGAATTTTTAGTTACATTTCGTGTTTTTTCGATAACCTCGTTGTTATTTTCTCTGATTTTCTTTTCAATTTGTTTGACGTTCTTGTTACGAATTTCGTTTCGAATTCTTGTGTTTGAATTTGTTTTCGTTGAGATATTTATACTGTCTTGACTTGTAATTTACTGTAATGTTGTCATGTAGATCTGGCTGATTTTACCTTAACTATAGAACTGCTATAAACTTGATGCGATGAAAGTTGTTGTAATATAAAGACTTTGAATTCTATACACAATGTACATGAAAATTGTTAGAATATAATATGTGATCAAGTGACTGAAGTCTAAAGAGTAAGGCATTAAGTCTCTATAGCACGATTCGGAATAGAAATTATATTTAATCTTGATAGTAAAGATAACATGAGTAATAGTAGAATTATTTCATTTACTCCAGATTAACTGACTTATTAGTCGTAGTTGCTGTTTAGATTGAGTCCTTTATGTGAACGAGAGTAATGTATAGAGACGTAGATGTATAGAACGAAAGACGTAGAGAACGAGACGATGACGAGAGAGAAGAGAAACGAGAAAAACGAGAGAGAACAGAGAGAGATGATTTCTTTTTTCCTCTTCCTCCATTTTTTTTCCCCCCTCCTTTTTTTCCCTTTCCCCCTTTTCCTTTTCCCTCCCCCCCTTTTTCCCTTCCTTTTTTCCCTCATTCTTCCTTCTCTTTCCCCCCTTCTTTTCCCCCTTTTTTTTCCCCTATTCCCTGTTTTTCCCCCGCTCCCTTTTTTTTTTTTTCCCTTTTTTTCCCTTTCTTTTTTTTTTTCCCTTCCCCTTTTTTGTTTTTTTCCCTTTTTCCGTTTTTTTGTTTTTTTTTTTTTTTCCCTTTTTGTTTTCCTTCGTTTTTTTTTTTTTTGTTTTCCCCTTTCTTGTTTTTTGTTTTTAAAAAAATTTTTTTTTTCCCCCCCTTTTTTTTTTTTTTTCTTTTTTTTTAAAATTTTTTTTTTTGGCCCAAAATTTTCCCGGGGGGCCCCCCCGGGGGCCCCCCGGGCCCGGGGGGGGAAAAGGGTTTAAGGGGGGAAAAAGTTTGGAAACAAAGGAAAGAGAGAAAGGAGAACAAGCGGGAGAACGGGGAACGAAACGAGAGAAAGAGAGAACGAGAGAGAACGAGAGAGAACGAGAGATGAGAACGAGAGAGAGACGAGAGAGAACGAGAGAGAACGAGAGAGAACGAGAGAGAACGAGAGAGAAGAGAGACGAAGAGAGAGAAACGAGAGAGAACGAGAGAAACAGAGAGCAGAAACGAGAGAGACGAGAAGAGAACGAGAGAGAAGAGAGAACGAGAGAGAACGAGAGAACGAGAGAACGAGAGAGAACGAGAGAGAACGAGAGAGACGAGAGAGAGACGAGAGAGAACGAGAGAGAGAGAGAGAACGAGAGAGAACGAGAGAGAACGAGAGAGAACGAGAGAGAACGAGAGAGAACGAGAGAGAACGAAGAGAGAACGAGAGAGAACGAGAGAGAACGAGAGAGAACGAGAGAGAACGAGAGAAGAGAAACGAGAGAGAACGAGAGAGAGACGAGAGAAGAGACGAGACAGAGAACGAGAGAGAACGAGAGAGAACGAGAGAGAAGACGAGAGAGAACGAGAGAGAACGAGAGAACGAGAGAGAACGAGAGAGAACGAGAGAGACGAGAGAGACAGAGAGAACGAGAGAGAGACGAGAGAGAACGAGAGAACGAGACAGAGAGAAGAGACAGAGAGAACGAGAGAGAACGAGAGAGAACAGAGAGAGAAGAGAACGAGAGAGAACGAAGAGAGAGACGAGAGAGAACGAGAGAGAACGAGAGAGAAGAACGAGAGAGAACAGAGAGAGAACAGAGAGAACGAGAGAGAACGAGAGAGAACGAGAGAGAACGAGAGAGACAGAGACAGAGACAGAGACAGAGACAGAGAGAATCATTTTGTTTATAGACTCCAAATCCCAGTCTTAATTCATTCGGCAGCTTTGCGGTTTTTCGTTTTGTGTGTTTTCGTTTTTCGTGTTTGTGCGTTTGTATGTTTGCGGTTTTCGTGTTTGAGAATTTTTGTGTTTACGATTTTCGTGTTTGTTTTTCGTACTCTGCGCGTTTGTGTGTTTGTTATTTTTCGTGTTTGCGAATTTTCGTTTTCGTTTTTTGTGTTTGTGAGTTTGTGTGTTTACGAATTTTCGTGTTTGCGAATTTTCGTTTTTCGTGTTTGCAATTTTTCGTTTTTTCGTGTTTGTGTGTTTGTATGTACCTGTGCTTGCGCTTGTGCTTGTACTTGTAATTGTTCCTGTGCTTGTGTTTGTGCATGTCCTGATTCTTGGGCTTGTAATTGTTCCTGTGATTGTGTTTATGTTTGTGCTCGTGCTCGTACTTGTGGTTGTGTCTGTGTTTTTGTAAAGCTAACTTTCACAGGAGACAATTTAGAATACAATCTCCGATACTGGACCAACCCCTAGTCTGACCCAGACCAAATCCGATCTCTCAAGGCTAAAATACGATCCTTACATGGACATTAAACTATGCGAAAAATGGCATTATAAAAAATACTTTGTTATACATTATTGATATTAAGTTTCTTGTTGTACATGAGATTAATTTGGTAGTGACTACCTTGAGCGACAACTAGATTTAATTATGACCCATAATTAAAGCAAAAAGGATTGCGACACATTGTGACTCATATTTAAAACCAAAATATATTGTATGTAAATAATACGTATTAAAAAAGGTAAATAAATAAAAGCGACATTCCTTAATTTTCGATAATTACTATTGCTGTAAGCAGGTTAATCAATTAGTTAATTACACATTTTATTTTTAAATCAATTTCATTTTAAAATATATTCAAATGAATTTTCACCACAAGAGGACCACAATCTAGATATGGGATTAAAAGGAACCTAATAATGATTTTAATAATAACAACAATTATGCAATCTCATTTGATAAAATTCAATTCATATTAAATAGTCGCTAAACCGTACATTCACATTGTATGACAACAACAGGGTAATTAGCTGATTATGCAATGCCATTAACTGTTTATTATCGTTATAGAATGTAATAGTGTATTTTTAAAATCAAACGTATACGTTATCTTTACCTTGATTAGTTTCTTTTAATACTAAAAAATATCCTACCGTTTATTAACCCTTAAAAATAGGTAAAAAAACGATCCTACGTGCGCATGCATTTGCCTATCCTTTAGGGGCTCCCCGCCAAAAGGGCTCTTAAATACAAACAAAAAGGTTGAAAATACTGTCAGGGTTGAAATGTACGTCCCCTCGCAGGCGGTCTTGTGACGTCAAAATCCAAAGCAGTGTTACCATATGTTTAGGTGACAATTTTAACCGGCGTCATAAGTTTATTAAAAATAAGGGATGAAAATACACGTCCTATACGTAAGCGAGTAAAAAATAATTAGGGATAAAAAGAAAGGTTGAAAATACGGTCCCACACGTGGGTGTATGTAAAAATAATTAGGGTTGAAAAAGGGTTGAAAATACGGTCTCACACGAGGGTATATAAAAATAATTAGGGATGAAAAACGGGATGAAAATACGGTCTCACACGCGAGTGTGTAAAAATAGGGATGAAAAATCCGGTCTCACACGTAAGCGAGTAAAAATAAGGGTGGAAAACCCGGTCTCACACGTGGATGTGCAAAAATAGGGGTGAAAAAATGCGTCCTACACGTGAGCGTGTAAAAATAAGGGTGGAAAAACCGGTCCCCCACGTGGGCGTGTAAAACCGGAAGTGACGTCAAAATCCAAGATGGCGGAAGGTGCCGGGGTTCTACTCACAACACTTGTACAATTTTGAAATTGAAAAAAGTCAGTTTCTGTATTTGGTGTCCTAGCAATTATGAGTAATAAATTAATACAATTATTATAATTTATAAAATTAAAATATGATTTGTGTCATAAAGAAACAACTTAACTTATATAATTATCCAATATTCTTTTAAATGTAAATCGACTAAATAAAAATGGATTTTCCTATGTTTATATACATTATACACAAGGTTTGATATTTTATTGCCGATTGAAAATGAAATTTCTTTTAAATATATTTGCAATAAATCTAAAATAAAAAGTTATTCTAAAAATGTTATTAATTATAATTAGTTGATATACGTCTAATTCACTCTCAGTCATTCTATTGACAGCCCTTTCCTGTTCATTTTTTTCACAAGTATTTGTCACGCAAACATAGTCATGTTGTACATTACCGCTCTTTTTTTTTTGCTTCGCGTAACAGTATTATAAAGTAACGAGTTAAGTTTTCACTAAAGTAGTGCCGGTTTGTAATTTTTTTCTCATCATTGGGTAGTTCTTTCCAACACAACTTTCCATTTTTTATATTATACTTGTCCGATTCGTTTTTTAAACGCACTAATGGAAAACTCCACTTTGTTAATGTGATTTGATTAACAAATTTATGTGGTACATCTCCGCAACCAATTTTTTCCATAACGTCGTTGAATTTTTGTTCAGGTATAGTTTGATTGTCTTTATCGATAAATTTCCTCCTTCCGTGTTGTTCAACCTTATTCAGCCGAAAACAAGTAAACCATGAATATAATAAAAAAAAATTAAAAACCAAGCTTTATTTACCCTTAATTTTAATTATAAATGAGAAATTATAGAGCTAATGTTAGTAACGACTTTACTACCTAAATTTTGATAGTAAAGAGGAAATCTTAGGGCTAGTGTTAGTAACGATTATTTTAATTTTAAAAAATAAAATTTATTTTATTAATTAGAAATTTAAAATAGCCTTAAATTTCTTGGAAATTTTATAATTTGTAAACTGCTGTTTTCAAAATGGCGGTTTTGGGTTTGAATCGGCTTTGAAAAAATTTTTGCGTCAATTTTATTGGGAATTTGAAATAAAACGGAAATTCGGTTGAATTAAAATTAAAATGTATACAGTGGTTTAAAAGTATAAAATTTCGGACTTATTATTTAACAAAAGATTCCGCATTAGGTTGAAAACGAAAAACTTTAAAGTTAAACAACGGGTAAAATTTAATTGGTTAAAAATTAATTGCCATACCTAAAATAAAAGGAAACAACAAAAGAAGTAAATAAAAAGTGGCCAAATACAAATTATAAAACAGACTTATTTTAAAAAATTTAACAGAATAGAATTCACGCCAAGTTTAAAACAAGAAACAACTTTTTAAAAGTAATTAACAACATTTTGGATAATAGGCATTTACCCTTGGGCCTTTGAAACCATATTACCATTAATTGAAATCCTTAAAATAACAAAGGATACAACCAAAATAAACAATAACCTAAAACCGTAATTTCGGTTGCAAGAAAAATACTAAAAGTAAATGATAAATAACAAGGGCTTTTGGCAAATTGTTGAGAAAAATAAACAAATTTAAGGGAAATTTATTTAGAAAAAGTTTCTTCCCTACCAAAAAGGAGAAATAAATTTAAGGCCCACCATTACTAACCTTTCACCAAACACCCCAAGTATTAAAAGGCTTTACCTATGGTGACATTAATAATAAAATGGTTAAATCCATTTGGAAAATTTAAAGGAATCCAAGGAATATAACCAATTATTTCCTGGAAAAGCTTTCAGGTACAGTAGAAAACTATTTAAAATTCCGAAACAAAAGGAGTTAAATCCCCAAGGGTTGGTTTCTAAAATAAATGTTAGGACCCACACAAAACCCAAACAAAATTTTAAAGGGAGTATTTAGTTAGAAAATTGGACGGCGGGTATAAAAACAAGGAGAAATAGAACCTTAGTAGAGAGCCCCACCCATATACTAACCTTTGGTACACCAAACTTACCCCAACGTATTAGAGCGGGGATTTACCTACTTCGCGTAAGACATTATATCCCAATACCAATGAGATGTAGGAGATGCCATACCTTTGGACACTATTGTAATGGCAATCAATTGGCAAATTATAACCAATGCCTATAGTTCCTGGAAGAAATGCTGATACAGGAAATAAAAACAGTTAGAAAACTATTTAATTCCGAAGCAAGAGAGGAGCTTAAGCTGCCCCCAGTTGTTTCCTCTAAAAGTTATGAATCAGCAGTATCCACATCAAATACGGACACAAGCGAAAATTTTGAGGCACTACCTAGCTAGAGAAAATGATCGGCAAGGTATAAAACAAGGGAAATTAAACCATAAACCCCACCCAAAACTAAACCCTTTGGTACCACCCCAAACTTAAAAAGGTATAGAAAGGGGATTTAAGGTAAGAACAAAATATAAAACCAATGAATTGGTGATATTTTGACAATTTTAATAATTTAAACGTGAGAATATATTTATATTGTAATGACCTTAAAACATTATTTAAAAAGGTTTAAAATTTAAAAAAAATTCAAATTAATAACCAATTGCCTATTTCTTGGAAGAAATCGGTCGAAATTAAAAACGTTTTGGGAAAATATTTAATTTGGAAGCAAGAACAAAAGTAAATGACAGTTATTTAAGTTCTTTTGGGATTTAATAACGAATATTATTTGAATTTTTTGTTGGTACATTGAGAATATGAAATAATCATTCAAAGAACGACTAGAACCATCTGCTAATAAAGCATGTTTTTATAACAACACATTAAAAAACTATACACTAGTAACAGCAAGCAACAACTAACGAGAAGAACAATATTAATTAGAATAAACAACTCATCCTTTTTTTATAATAAGTATTCAAATATAGATCCGTTTTGGTCTAAATACATTTGAACACGACGTAAAGTATTGAATGCAGAGGATCTTCTAATATCGTCCGCGTTCAGACTACCGAACGCAACTTGAACTCTTGCTACGGCATTTTCCCTTGTGGTTAAAGACTCACTGTAAACCACGTTTTTAATAGTTACCCAAATGTAGTTGTCAAGGGGGCTTAGATTGGGAGATCGAGGGGGCCAGCAGTAAGGACCGTTATTAGCAATCCATTTTCCATGGAGCTGCTCTTCCAATAACTGCCCAACTTCACCAAAATTGTGTGGTAGAACACCGTCTTGCTGGTAGTATGCTTTTATTGCTTCTCGCAAGGGTAGTTCTTCAGTAGCGGGAATTACCAGATCTTGTAAAATATTCATGTACCTCTCACCATTTAAATTATTATCATAAAACTGAAGACAAAATACTCTGTTGTCTTTTATCGCAAAAGCACATTAAAATTCCAAGAGTCTGAAAGTTTCTTTCCCAAATGACATGTGGATTTTCGTCAGCCCAATAATGGTAATTTAAGAACTACGTTTTTTGAAAATTTTGCTTCGTCCGTCCAAATTATGTTTTTTTTTACAAAATTTTATTTTCCTGTGACATTAGCATGGACCACTCACAAAATTGAATGCGTCGTTCAGAATCCCCCGCTGCTAAATATTGCACCAATGTGTATGAAAATGGGTGCCATTTATGCCTTACTAAGATGCGATGTATTGTTTTAAAACTCCTGAACTTACAGCAGCCTCTCTCACTGAAGCATTAGGATACGCAGTAAAGTATCCCAAAACGGTAATGTTGAGATCATCATCTACGATCATTAGCTTCTTTTTCTGGGGCGTATATCTAAAAGACCCAAGTGTTTTGCAATTTTCAGGCAAAGTTGTAATTGTTCAAAAATTAGAGCGATTCTGCATTCTGCATTCGCCGTGTATCAGCCACAAGTACAAAAAATCTTCGTTACTAAATGGCAATCGTGGCATCTTAAATTATTTATTAAAACTCGAACTGTCTCAATCATTGTCAAATTTACTTAAATTTGAAATTAAATTTCAAAACGTTAATATAAAACAAGCCAAAATAATTCAACCATACAATTTCGGCTTATTTCCTTTTATTTCTGAAAAAAAGTAGAAAAGGGGTTTAACCCAAATTATTTTTTCTTAATAAGGAAAGATATATCAAAATAGTAATTAAAATTTTTCAAACCGAAAGAAAATAAAAATTAGTTGAATTTAAAATTAACCAAAGTTTTTAATTTTCTTAAACCGAATGGACCTCCCTAAAATAAATTTTCAAAAACCGTTCAATTTCTAAAAATAAGTTTCCAATAATGGTTCCGTTTCAAGTTTCGCTATCTGGCCCTTTTTAATTTAATAAAAAATTTAATTTTTCAGTGGATTTAAATTTGGTGTTCGGTAACCCTTAAATTAATTTTTTTTCTTAATTTAAATTTAAAATAGGTCTCCAAAGGGTAGTTTAAAGTGTAAAATTTTAGTGCGAAACCAAAGTAAAATAAAAATTGAGATTGATTTAAAATAACCCAAAAGGCTTCGATTTTGGTATAAAGGGAATAAACAAGCCATAAATTTTTAATAACCTTAAAACCATGTTCCATTTAAAAGTTAAAAGTTTTAGTAACGGTTTTTCCCTTCTCATTAAATATTTTATCCAAATGTTAAAGTTTAATTAAAAAATTTATAAAAAATTTTTCCAAAGTTTTTTTTTTTTAAAATCTTGCGGTGTTTCGTAAACATTCCGTAAAAATTATAAGTAATTTGAGAACTCAATATTTAAATTTAAAAATAAAGTGTTTTTAAAAAAGGGTTTTCCAATTTAAGCCGGAAAGTTAAATTTTAAATATTTTGAAACCTTTAAAACCCAAAAATTTTAGATTTTAAATGCAAATTTTTAAGAGTTAATTAAACCCCAAAGTCGGGTTTGGGTAGAAGAGAAATAAACTTAAAAACAATAAAGCTCATAACGTCAAAATACGAATCCCTTGAATGAGAAATGTTTAGTACGGGTTGAATTCAAAACTTCTAAATTAAAAATTATTTTATTAAATGTTTAAGGGTTTTATTAAATTGATGTATTTAAGGTTTTTTTACCACATTCTAACTCTGCTTTATCAGGCTTAGTCTTGAGAAGGACTGTTTTCCCTTGAGTCAATTCATTTTTATATAATTTTTTTTGCTACTCTCAGATTGGAACTTGGTCCTTTAACTTACTAGTCTTACGAGCCACTGGTAATCCAATATATATTTTTAGTATGTATTTTTATTATATTTATATATATATTATATATATATTATATATATATATATATATATATATATATATATAATTAACCCTTCAAAATATAATCACGATGGGTTTTACTGGATATAGTGGATAACTGCAGATACGCATAGGATAGGCTTTTAAAAAAATATTTGCTATATTTACTACCACAACGGAGTTTAGTTCTGTTTCTTTGCTTCTTGGGGTCGTAGCCTGAACCGGTGGGTTCTAACATACAAAAGTTGACGGCTTCTTGTGTGGAGTGTGGGGTGTGGGTGGGGTGTGTGCGTGTGCTCGTGTGTGCCTGCGTGCGTGCGTACACATTTCCGAGTTTGTGAGTTCGCACGTTTGTACGTTTGTGCATTTGCGAGATTGCGGATTTTCGCGTTTGGGTGTTTTCCTGTTTGCGTGTCTGCGTATCTGTGTGTTTGTGTGTTTGTGTGTTTATGTGTTTGTGTGTTTGTGTGTTTGTGGTTTGTGTTTGTGTTTTGTGTGTTTGTGTGTTTGTGTGTTTTTGTGTTTGTGTGTTTGTTGTTTGTGTTTTGTTTTTGTTTTTGTTTTTGTCTTTTTGTGTGTTTGTGTGTTTGGTTTGTTTATGTGTTTTTGTGTTTTTTTTCTTGTTTTTGTTTTTTTTGTTTTTTTTTTGTGTTATTTTTGTTTTGTGTTTTGTGTTTTTGTTGTTTTTGTTTTTATTGTTTTTATGTTTTTGTTTGTTTTATTTTTGTGTTTATTATTTTTTTTTTATGTATTTATTTTTATTTTTTTTTATTGTTTTCATTTTACATTTATTACATTTAATTTAAATTTTTTAAATTTTTTATTTTTTATTTATTTATTTTTTGTATTTTTGTTTTTTTTTTTTTTTTTTTTTTTTTGTGTTTTGTTTTTTGTGTTTTGTACTAATTTTTTGTTTTGTTCTTGTTTTTTTTATTTTTTTATTTTTTTTTTTTTTTTTTTTTTTTTTTTTGTTTTTTTTTTTCGTGTTTAAATTTTTTCTTTCTTTCGTGTTTTTTTCGTTTTCTGTGTTCGGTGTTCGCGTGTTCGCGTATTCGCGTTTCGTGTTTCGCTGTTCGCGTGTTCTTTTTGTGTTCTTGTTCCTGTGTTCGTTTTCGTGTGTTCGTGTGTTCGTGTTTCGTGTGTTCGTGTTTCGTGGTTCGTGTGTTCGCGTGTTCGCGTTTCGGTTTGGTTTGGTTTTTTCGTTGTTTTTTTCTTTGTGTTCGTGTGTTCGTGTGTTCGTGTGTTCTTTTCTGTATTCGTGTGGTTTTGTTCGTGTGTTCGTGTGTTTGTTTCTGTGTTCTTATGTTTGTGTGTTATGCTCGTGTGTTCTTCTCGTGTGTTCTTTTCGTCTTTTGTGTTTGTGTGTTTGTGTATTTGTGTGTTTGTGTTTTGTGTTTGTGTGTTTGTGTGTTTGTATGTTTCTGTGTTTGTGTTTTGTGTTTTAGGTGTTTGAAATATGTTTATTTAAAATTTAAGAACAATAACAAGTAAAATATAGTACAACGATTATTTTGATGTGGATGTGTCAAATAATCGAAAACTGGTATCTGAATAAAACGAGAAAATAAACTAAAATAATGAAAACAAGACTATGCAACTTAGAAAAATTGTATTAAATACATAATAAAAAAATATATGACCATTAACTTTTTTTTAAACGTGAACAAATGATGTCTTGCTCGTGAAATTCTTTTCTTTATATGTATTTTGATTTTTCTGTCCATTATTCTTTTTTCTTTTCGACTCTGAATCGCTTTGAGTTAGTACAATGTCTGTATCATTAAATCGGAATGTATTGATCTTCTTCTAGCTCTCCTTCCATAATTTTTTTAATCTTGTCATCCAGCTCCGCTTGTTTTACCGGACGAAATTTTTTCAATTTATCATCGTTATAATTTTGTTTCGAATTTATGACCGATTTTGAACTGCTTTAGGCACAAACTAATAAAAAAATAACAATCAACACACATAAAAGGTTCACCTTCACTCAGGGGTCAGCCGGGCCCTACAACACGTTTACAACCATCAAACGTCGTCACTAGATTAGAACTAACGGAGAACTGACGTAGTCGTGTACTTAAACGCGTAACACGGATTTACGTAGAACCTAATCGCCGTATTATCCAAACTAAAAACGTAGTCGGCAAATAAATATTTACAAGTCTTATAGACCACAGTGTTATTTCATTTTTTTTCATTTCGATTGTGTAGGATGGAAGGTCGTATGTTGTTCCACACCAGATATTTTTAATTTAGCTTTATTTTAGAGAAAAACTAGGATTATTAAATGAAATAGTATCATCCGTATTCCTCTCCAAAGCAAAAACAATGAGTTAGTTTTCACAAAATAAAAATCCCAGATAGTTCACTTGTCTTTATAATTACGTCTCGTATTATACATTCAAACATGTTTTCTTGAACACAGAACTTTTTTTTCTAACATCAACAAACAAATTGTGAATTAAATATAATCCTAAACCTTACTAATAATGTAGGCATTACCTGAAATATTATACATAGTATGTGGATTTGACGTTTTGAAGTGGCTCTCTCGCATTTATAAATCGTATACATTTTGTAGTACATATATTTTTTTTCATTTGAGAGGTAAACCATTTCAAAGTCGTAAGCCTCTTTTTTTCTCGAACAGTTAAAGAACACAAATCTGCAAATCCCCTTTACGTCTGTATTGCATATTGACTGGTTTAAATATGCTTGAAAATTATTTTGTATGTATTACTCAAATCCAGTGTACTTTCCAAATTGGTTTTTATTTAGAAAGTGCTTTATGTTACCATTCTCTATGCATTAAAGTAAGACATTCAACAAATGTTTTCTTCCATTCTTATACATTGATCTAATTCTAATTTTAGTTTTAAGAAATTCAGTTTACGTGAATATTTCTTAAAATAATATGAAAATCGGTCATTAATTGTTAATTTATTAAACAAAAATTTATTTAAAATCCGCTTATGATTTTAAAATTCATTTTATGAGCACATAAATAAGTAACAAAATGGGAAAATTTTATTACACACAAATTTAGAACAAAACGCATATATTCCACTTTTACAAATATTGAATTAGTGCCTGAAATTCATTTCCAAGGTTTAATTTTCATTTGCTCTTAAAAATTATTACACATTATTCCACATTATCTGACAATGTAAAAAATAAATATAAGCTATAGTTTAAAAAATACGAGAAGATGCTTTTGAAAAAACCTCAAAGGATCATTATGTATAAATTACTGAAAGTCGCATCTGGTGTTTGGGTATATATAGTAACTAATTCGCGCATTTAAATGTACCGATCAATGTTATTGTGATTATATGTATCCATTCCAGCTTTATTATATTGTGCTTTGTTTTTTAAACCATTGAGAAAATTTCAATTCGAATCTTGTTTAATAGAGTAGGTAGTATCTAACATTTGATTTAACAACGAACTCTGGGGGATTCTAGTAAAACGTTTCTTACATATAGACTATCTGATGAATTCGTAAAGCAAACGGACATTGATTTTGAAATTGTTTAATGATACAGTATCGCACATTCTAATCTAAAGTTTAAACTCGCTTTAGTTTAGTTGATAGTTTCAAATTAATTTTGGGAATAATTCAGCATAGCAATTATTATTTGTTTTGCAAAATGCTTTTATAGTAATAAGTACAAATCCTGAGCTATCTACGGACTTAGATCATCTCCATATATGCAAGAAAAAACAACTAATTATAGTTGGCTGTGATTTTGATCCTAATTATTAAACTGGCTGAAAATGATGATTAATGTTTTATATGATGTACTTGTTACGAAGATATTACTATCGGTACAAAAACTTTGTAGAATCAAGTTTGACCCTTATACCATTAATGCCCACCGTATGATACATCATACGTAAAAACAAGATCGCGTTTGAGGTTATTTCACTTGTGTGTGTTAACATGTGTGCTAAAGTTTCGCTATTAGTTTGCGAAAAAGGGTGTATGGTGGAGTACGAAATCAACAAAAATCAATTCGGGCATTATTTGCTATTTCCAGAACAATTTTAATATGAGCCTAATTGAAGTTTCACCAAAAATGTGCACGCGGTAGCCTTAGGTTATGTACAGGGTGGGTTTTTTTCGTTAATATTATAGGGTATAGGCTAAACTGTAAGAGATACAAAAAAACTAAGATACGTGTCCCGTTCTCTTTTTTAGTGTTAAGTTTAATGGCGTAATCGGATCTACGCTAACTAAATTGGTTTCGAAGATACAGAGTGATTCTCAAAATCTGCCGGTTTTTATTATCGCTTATGACTCGGTTATTTATGGAGATAAAAAAAAAGCTTTGGATACGAAAGTTTTATGACTTTTACGTTGAATCCAGTGGCGTTCTTAAAAAAATATAGATGTTTTATTTTTGAGATATTATCAAAAGTAGCATTTTCTTAAATGGACACCCTGTATCTGATAATCTCAAAAATTGCATTTTTCTTGACATTGCAACAATATATAACACTTAATATTTTGCATTGTCCTAAATAGCTAAAATACTAAAAAACATTTTTTTAGTTGGTCATGGATTTAATCAATTCTTTATTTTATAATAGGCATAATAAAATTGCAGATGATAACAATAATAAAACATTAATAAACTAAAACAGCAATTACAAAAAACAAGAAAAGATTTATAACAACTCAACAGTAATTATTTCAAATACTTATATATAACAATTAGCATAGGTGGTTAATCACAAAAGGTCCTCAAATTGTCTTCCACTCTGCTCGATGCATTTTTGGGCTCTGCTTGTAACTGAACGAGTGGCGTTATAGATTTGAATATTTGGCACTCTTCATTTTTGATAGATCCCCAAAAATAAAAGTCGAGTGGCGTCAGGTCGGGGGAACGCGGGGGCTATCTGTTGGGTCCATATGTACCAAGCCAATTTTCGCCAAAATTGACATTTAGTAAGTCCGTTACCATGTGGCTATTATGTGCTGGAGCACCGTCTTGTTGTAAATAAACATTATTTCTTGCAGCTAATGGCATGTTATCCAACTCCATTATTACACATCCTTCCAAAATTTGGATGTATCCTTGAGCATTCAAATTTTCATTAAAAATTCTGTAGTTAAGGACTCTGTTTTGATATAGCGCCACCCATACATGAAACCCAAACCGTCCTTGTTGTATCCTGGCGACCGTCTGATGAGGATTTATGTTTGACCAATATCGATTATTATGTCGATTAAAAATTCCTTCGCTAGATATAAAAGCCTCGTCGGTCCATATTATATTTTGAAAAAATTGGGATTCCGATTAACTGCTGCGAATACCAATGACAAAATGTTAAACGCCGCTCTTCAGCTCCAGGATGTAAGTTATGAACCTTTCTTATTTTATATGGTTTCATACTTATGCTTTCTTAACGTTTTAAAACTTTAGATTTACTTGTGCCAATATCTTTCTCAATATTACGGCTAGATATCGTCGGATCAGCAGTAACACAAGCTAATGTATTTATTTCATCTCTTGCTCTATTTGCCTTATTGTAAATTTTACTTCTTGGTTTTCCAAATGATCCATACTCACTTAAATTGTGATATAATCTTTCAAATATTTGTTGTTCTGACTGTCGTCGTTCCGTATAACGCTCAAAATATAAGTCTAGAGCTGCGTTTTATTTTTATTACTCTCAATGTAGCACTCAAGCATATTTAATTTTTCATAATTTTGAAAATTATTCATTTTAATCACCTTTTTTAAAAAATATAATCGGAAACAAAATAAGAATACCAATACATAATTGTTACTGAATTTTATGACATGTAAACAAACAAAAACAATTGCTTAAAACATTCAATTAATGGCCAACTAAAAAAAAATGTTTTTTTAGTATTTTAGCTATTTAGGACAATGCAAAATATTAAGTGTTATATATTGTTACAATATCAAGAAAAATGCAATTTTTTGAGATTATCAGATACAGGGTGTCCCATTTAAGAAAATGCCACTTTTGATAATATCTCAAAAAATCAAACATTTATATTTTTTTTAAGAACGCCACTGGATTCAACGTAAAAAGTAATAAAACGTCCGTATCCAAAGCTTTTTTTTATCTCCATAAATAGCCGAGTCATAAGAGATAATAAAAACCGGCAGACTTTGAGAATCACTCTGTATCTTCGAAACCAATTTAGTTAGCGTAGATCCGATTGCGCCATTAAACTAAACACTAAAAAAGAGAACGGGATACGTATCTTAGTTTTTTGTATCTCTTACCGTTTAGCCTATACACTATAATATTAACGAAAAAAAACCACCCTGTATATTGGTTCTGATTTAAAAATAAATGTTAAGAATGATCTTATAGTGTTCTCTACACCATATAATTTCATAGTAATTGTATGTTTATAACAAATAGTTGAATGAAACACATCTACATGACTTTAAGTGTTGTGTATGATATATCATACGCTGTGCTGATACCAGTGTAATTCAAATTTTTTTATAGGAAAAATTTATACAATCCTGAGGACCCAATAGACGCAGAAGACCTTCTCAATTATTTCGAAAGCATAGACTCTTATGACGAATGCTATCAGCAATTTGTAAACGCAGAATCAATCGAATTTGCTTATTTCCAACGACTGGCGGAAGAGATAGTGACAAGGATGATGCTGCAAGTGATGAGGAGTTGCTTCCGACAATTAGGGACATTGGAAAAGGAGTACTCTCCCAGGAGGTTGAATTATTTGCCGTTACTAAAGAAAAGAAGAGTACTGCATTGATGGTGCATCCTGAGAATGTTCAAAATGACATGTATAATAACAGTTCGGACACCAGCGACAATGAAACATTGGCTGACAAACAAAAGAGGTTAAGAATAGAAAAATCGAAAATAAACATGAAACGAATAGTTAAACCAAAGAACTGGGAAGAAATAGTTTTAACGTCCACCATTCTTATCGAAATAGCTAATGAAAATTTGACACCAATTGATTTATTCAAAGAATTTTTTTCTGAAAGTACGATATATAAGATTTGTTTACAAACAAATGCGGTATGCGGACCAAAAGGGGTTTCATAACTTCTCAGTAACGCCTGATGATGTTTTTAAATATCTTGTAATAATTCTATTATCTGGATATAGCCCGGTTCCTTCAAGTTGTTCTTATTCGGAAACGCGCCTTGGCACCAACAAGACCTTAGTTAGCAATGCTAGGTTTATTCAGGTCCAACACCGGTCCAAAAAACCGGTTTTGTTTAGATGGGTGTGTTGTCAACATATGGGATTTGTATCGTCGAGCACTGCAAACTCAAAATGAAACCATTTCATTACTTGAATTTCGGCGCACAATTTTATCCTCGCCACCTTCAGCATCTAGCAGTGGCCCTAAACCAAAGTGACTAAAATTGGTTTTTTACGAATTTTACGTTTTATACTTGATAAAGTACGGTCAAAAAAACAGCATATCAAAAAATTGGGGAAAAGGTTTGAAAAAAATAATTCTGGGCATTAATGGGTTAATAAAAAAAATCGCTGCCAACTTATCTGCCAAATTCTTTCTCATATATGTAAATAAATAACTTCAAAGTACACAATACCTAAATTTGAGTCACATCTGTTTTTAAACACGACAATTCCCTATTGTTTATCTGCCATTTCGAATTTTTGAATTTTGACAAATGGTAATATTCTTGGCGATCTTAAAAACCCTCAATATCCAACATTCAAAAAGATTCTGCACCCTAAAAACGGTGCGCCACTGGCAGTTTCTACTAAAATTTTTTTATTTAGATAATGTTTTAGAAATTAACAAAGTTGCAAAATCGATCATTAGCCCACAATATCTGAATTTTAGTTATATCGGATTTTAAACACGATAATCTCCCAATTTGATCCGCCATTTTGAATTTTGACAAATAAATTATACTTAGTGATCTTAAAAACCCCCCGACCTTAAAAAAACCGGTTGATTAGTTGAATAAACACGATAATCCCCCATTTTTGATCCGCCATTTTGAATTTTTAAATTTTAAATGAGTTATACTTAGCGACCTTAAAACCCCAATACCCGATCTTTATAAAAATTTTGCACTCTAAAACGTGCCCACTGGTAGCTTTTACATTTTTTTTGTTTAGATAATGTTTTACAAGTTAACAAAGTTGCAAAATTAATTATTAGCTCACAATACCTGAATTTTAGTCATATCGGATTTTAAACACGATAATTCCCCATTTTTGATTCGCCATTTTGAATTTTTTAATTTGGACAAATTGTTTATACTTAGCGATCTTAAAAACCCCCAATACCCGACTTTCTACAAAATCGGTTGATAAACTAAATAAACACGATAATCCCCCATTTTTAATCCGCCATTTTGAATTTTTTAATTTTGACAAATGATTTATACTTAGCGACCTTAAAAACATCCTATACCCGACTTTCAAAAAAATCGGTTGGTAAATTAAAAAATGCCCAATTTTGTACCCTAAAAACGGCGCACCACTGGTTATTAGTTTAGTGTGACAAGGTGGAATTTTGAGCATTTAATTATGGAGTGAATGGTGAAACCAAGTGTTCCTAGCGAAAGTGGCCTGCGAGTAGTAAGGAGTGTATTTGGAAGGCACAGTGACTCATTTATAAGTCTTATAGCTCTTTTTGGATGCGGTTTACCATATCAAGGGCGTATTGGGGGGCACTGGCCCAGAGGTGGGAATTGTATTCCAGATGAAGTGGAATTTGATCCATATACAGTAAAAGGAGTTGTTGCTGGCTGACAAAAGGTGTTTAATCCATAAAAGATTCAATGATACGGACATCCCTAACATCGAAATAGAGTTATAAAACTTGAGATCTTAGCCATTCACATTTACAGCATGAATTGGTCGTTCTTTCTTGGTGGGCACAAGGCAACACTGGGTTTTGAGTAGATTATTCCTTTCCCATTCAATGATACGTTCTAAGTCACTGCCAATTGAGGCTGCCATTTTCACTTTAACGTTCTGACTAGACTTATTGTTGTGGGAAAACTGATAGGAACTACAATGTAGAAGTCTACAAATCAGTTAGTTGTTGATGGAATGAGGTCATTTGTGTTTAGCAGAAAAGGTATACGAGCTGTCACTGGTCCTTGGGGTACGTCTGCGTTAATAATAGTTTCTTTCAAAAAGAAGCCATCGACGACAAAACGTATACGTCTTTTATCGAGAAAGCTGGAAATCCAATTGATGAGCGTATCGGATGAGCCGAACGAGGTAAGCTTGGTAAGTAGGCACTTGTGGATGGTATTAATATAGAATTAACTCATGTTGTTTTGTTGTAACATAAAGTTAAGACAAAGTGCTCGTTTTTTGGGGTTTGACGTGCCATGGTCAACTTTAAGTTCACATAATACAAAACGCCTCTATCAAATTTCATGAAATTTTATATGCTACAATCTCAATCTGTGTAAACGTTGGGACCGATTTAGTAACTCATGGTTTTCTCAGGAACGGAAGATAGCACGAGCATTTGACTTATACTCTTGCCTTCGGTGTAATTTTACCGCAGGCTCCGCGAAGTTTGTTAAACTGATACCTTACCGTTACACTGCTGCTGGATAAGATGTGAATCTATTTGACATGGCAATCTTCTCTATTAAACAGTTATTAAGTATAATTAAAAAATTAAAAACGAAAATTTGCGCCAAAATTTTCGGTGAAAAAGTAATTGGAATAAATTTACTGAATCCAGGATCATTAAACTGAATTTTGATAGATGATTTTTCCCGCCAATAAATTTCGTCTTATATTAAACACGCAATCATATATAGATTTAGTTTATGTCATTCTGCCTGGTGACAAAGCCCGCAGGTGACTGACACTTTTCAAGGGCAACTCAGTCATTGAGTGCTACAATTTTCAGTGGAGAACGTAGAAGAAATACAGTTTTTATTTGAATAGCCTATTAATAAAATACTTATCTTTTTTGGGTTTTTATTGTGTATTTTAAATTATACGATCTAAACGTTTCGATAACACTTACAGTTATCTTCGTCAGTAGTAATATCTATTAAAATTGTTAAAAATATTGTTAACAATTTTGTCAAAGTTGAAAAATTAAGACATAAACATCAGCCTGCTTTTAATATTGCAGTTTGAGAAACGTATAAAGCCAACTATAGAATTAAATTTTAATAAAGAAGAACTAGGTCATTAAGAATTAATGCTGTCATCTTAAAGATGACAAATCAGAACACTCTCTAACGACGAAAGCTAACAATGAAAAAAAAACCTAAAGCACAATTATTATCGTCACTCACTTTTTATTACGATACCGGGACCAAAAAATTATCCCAAAGTTTATCTACATTAAAAGAAATTTTAACAACAAGCAAGCTAATAATATTTACAGAAGAACTGAAAATGCTCTTCTGCGTAATCAAATACACATTGCTAGAAAGTCATTGGATAACACCGATAGAAATCTTTTATATTTACATTTAGAAATTTAATCTATATTGAATAGAAAAGATTGGGGTAAAATTGATTCTACAACGTTTAAATCTATGAAAATAAATTTTGACATCTCATGTCAACGTCAAAAAGAAAAATTTAATAAATTATACAAACAACAAAATAATAGACCATCTATTGATTATAAAGAGCAGTTATAAACCTTTCTGACAATGTTGCTTCACATTATGCTATTGAAGCGCTTTCTAAAGGAGGAAATTTTGCGATAATACCTTTTGAAGATATAATTTCCAATAACACCGTTAACATATTACGTAAAACAAAACCTCCAAAGAACAACTTATCTTTTCGTCAACGACGTGGTTTACTTGATCTTAAACGCAATAAAAGCATAATAATATTAAAATCAGATAAAGGTAGTGCAACTGTTACATTAAATATAAACGATTATAACGATAAATTATTGGAACCAGAGACTTCTCGTGAAATACCAGAAGATCGAACAAAAAAGTTGCTTTTAAAAACTAACGAACTGATCAAATTATCATGTATTCCTGAAGAAATAAAAAAGAAACTAACTGACTCTGAAGCTATTTCACCAAAACTGTATGGTTTACCAAAAATTCAGAAACCTAATATTCCTTTAAGGCCTATTGTTAGTGTAAGTAGTTCTCCTACATATTATAGTCTTGCAAAACTTCTTACTTTTTTATGACAACCTCATATAGGAAAAACACCCCATTACATTAAAAATTCTGCCGACTTTGTTGAAAAAATGCATAGTTTCAAAATTGAAGAGGGTGATATAATGACCAGTTTTTTATGTTGTTTCACTTTTTACAAAAGTGCCTCTGAAGGAAACTATTGAATACATTGATCATCTTTTTCCAAAGGACATAACCATTCTTTTCCAGCACTGTCTTACTACAACTTATTTTCAGTGGAATAGTAAATTTTATGAACACATTAATGGGTAGTCCTTTTAGTCCTGTTATAGCTAATTTTTATATGGAACAATTTGAAACATTAGCGTTACAAAATACACCTAAAAAACCTTCAGTTTGGTATAGATATGTAGACGACACATTTATTATTTGGGGACGTTGAGAAGAGGCACTGCATGAGTTTTTGGCTTTTATAAAAAAAGAAACTAATGGAAGTTTACCATTTCTTGACATATTAATATCTAAAAATTATAATTCACTATCTTTTAAGGTTTACAGAAAGCCGACACACACTGATAGATATCTTTATAAATTATCCAACCACCATCCACGTCAAAAAATTGGTGTAATTAAACCTTTAGTAGATCGAGCAAAACGAATTTGTAACCATGAATTTTTGAAGGATGAATATAAATATTTAACAAAATCCTTACAAAATAATGGATATTCACTTACAGATCTTAATATCATTATACCTTCTAGACGTGACCTTAAAGTTCTTAATATTGGTACCGCTTTTGTTCCTTTTATAGCTACTGTTAGAGATAGAATTGAAAAAATCTTAATTAAATATGGCATTAGGACTGTTTTTAAACCTACAAGATAAATTAAAGAACATTTAATACCACCTAAAGATGTTTCAAACCCATTATCATCTTCCGGACTGTATGTTATCTTGTTCATGTGGAAAAGTATACATTGGAATCACAAAACGTAGTTTTGATAAAAGACGTAAAGAACATATGAGAATTTGTAGATTATGTCAACCAGAGAAGTCTGTGGTGGCTGACCATGCGTTGAATAATCTAAATCATGCCATTCAATTTGACAATATGGAAATATAGTCAAGACAAGCTATTACTATGTTCGTTTACAACTGATGAATATATATATATATATATATATATATATATATATATATATATATATAATATATGTATATATATATATATATATATATATATATATATATATATATAATACCTAATGATTTTAATAGACAAGAAGAAAATCTCCGTTTAATTAGGTTTTGTCATCTTGTAATTAAAAAGCATAACCATACGTCTTCATTTTGATTTTAATTTTGACTTTTGGTATGTCAAGGTTTATTGCTTTGTTTTTCCTAGACCTTGAAGCAAACTTTACAATTATATTTAAATTACAGTATAATTTAACATAAGTAGTTGAAATTTGAAAAATTACAAAAAACGTTCTGCATTATGCTTTTCATTACTAATAACACTTGCACTTATTGTTAGATTTAACTGGATTATTTTATCTGATGTCAAGTTTATATTTGTGAATGATTCTATCATTTTGAAATTTAAGGTTTTCACAACTTTACACTTACATCATAACTTGATTAAATTTTGGTTAAATGGGATTTTTGGCTGACGTTTTTCATTGTTAGCTTTAGTAGTTAGAGTGTTCTGATTTGTCATTTTTAAGACAGTTTAACAATATCAATTTGTAATGACCTCTTTATTCTTTACTAAAATTTAGTTCTATATTTGGCTTCATACGTTTCTCAAACTGTTATGTTAATAGGGTGCTGATGTTTATGTTTTAATTTTTCAACTTTGACAAAATTGTTTACATCTTAAACAATTTTGATAGATATTACTACTGACGAAAATAACTGTAAGTGTTATGGAAACGTTTAGATTGTATAATATAAAATACACCATTAAAAAACCCAAAATTATGTTATGTGTGATAATGGTGAAAGTTTACATTTTCATTTAAATAGCCTATTATTTTAGAATGTGGAACAAGACAACATTTTGTTTCGTTATTTATGTATACACATAACATAACTATAAGATAAATAACTATGTAACAAAAGTATAAAAAATAACATTGAAAAATAAATATGGTATTAAGTAATCCATTTAAACATAACGTAATTAGTCACTCGCCTTCACTAAAAGTATTGTCACTGTCACTCCTGCTACTTTCTCCAATGTTTATAATGAGAGATTCAACTAATGTGAGTGCATTCTCCTTTTCTACATAATCATTTTCATTTGTAATTACATGATTTCACGTTTCTTAAGTTGCTTTCGCAAATGAATTTTCCGATCAAGTTTTGGCATTGTCGAGATTAAATCTAGCGTTTGGTTTTGCTACATCACTTTTCACTATTCCCCAAATTTTTTCAGTTGGCTTTAAATACAGGTGATATGGCAGTCGTAAAATTGTATAAAAGTACTCTTCTAACAATTGATCAAATTTGCAGGTAATATGCTGCTTTTTATGGAGCTTAACTTATAAGGTTCGGATTTGTGCCGGGTGAGTCATTATGGAAGGACCCCGACTATATCCCAGAAACCGCTTATGTTATGACATCAATATTACCTCCGGTTTTGAGGTGTATACGGGTGTATTGTGATACGAGTTTCTTTGACTTATTGCCACATTCTTTTTGCCAACAATGCCCTCTAACCAGGAAGCATATGATATGGTTGCAGTATATTTCGAGTGCATGCAGAATTCTACTGTTACTGCACGATTGTATGTGGCCCGTATTCTAGAAAGACGGCATTACGAAAAGAGACTTTTTACTCGATTATCACAACTATTGAGAGCTACAGGAACAATTCATCCCCCAGTGACTCACAGAACACGCAGATCCCGAACGGAAGAAAACGTTATATACGTTCTAGCATATATCGAAGTTAATCCACATAGTAGCACAAGAGCAGTAGCTCATGTCTTGGGACTAACACAAACTACTGTTCAGCGTATTGTGAAAGAACATAAGTAAGTTTTAAATAAAAGTTAGCTATTAAAAGTAGTAAAGTTATAGCTATTAAAAAACTATAACTTCAATTTTAATCCAGATTACATCCATATCATGTAGTCCTTCATCAATCACTGACTGCAGCTGATTATGAGCAACGTTTAGACTACTGCTATTGGCTGTCGAATATGCTCGTAGACAATCAACATCTGTTATCGCAAATATTGTGGATTGACGAGGCTACATTCCGCAGTGTTGGTGGAGTAAATCGTCATAGCATGCATTATTGGTCCAGAACCAATCCTCGTTGGATGCAAGAAATTCAACATCAGGGCTGGTAGAGCGTCAATGTTTGGTGTGGTATTTTAGGAGGTCGAATTATTGGTCCTCACATTTTTGACGCACCACTTAATGGTGAAACGTACCTTAATTTCTTGCGGAACGATTTGCCGTTACTTTTAGAAGATGTGCCGTTGCTTACTAGACAGCGGATGTTTTCCAACATGACGGCTGTCCGGCACATTTTTCAGTACGCGTACGTCAATTTTTGAGTAACACTTTTCCTGATACATGGATAGGAAGAGGGAGCTTTTTCCATGGCCAGCTAGGTACCTACATTTCCTTATTCATTCTTTAACAGCTTAATAACCATTACCATTGTTACCTTCTACGTCCCCCGATCTAACTTGTTTAGATTTTTATTTTTGGGGATTAATAAAGGACCTTGTTTTTACAACCAGGCCAACTACGCCTGAATATATGGTCATTAGGATAAGAAATGCCATTCGCACCCTCTCCACAGCGGAGATAGAAACCGCTGTTTTGTCAACGCAACAGCGATTGCAGCTGTGTATTGATAATGATGGCAGACAACTTGAGCATTTAGGTCGCCACTGAGCAATGGCGTACTACTCATCTCTAGTTAATTTTCGATGGTTCACCCAGTGTAATTATTAACCAACGGTAATAGACTAACCCCAGAAACTCGACGATAATAACTGTCAGTATTATCGAATTTCTGGGGTTCACTCTCGGGGCAGGGTTAACCCGTGTTTATAAAAGATTGCCTAAGTAATAAACTATTGTCAAAAAACGTTGCGTTTTATTGTTTTTGGATCTAAACTTAAAGTAGGTATAAAATTAAAACCAGCAGAGATATCGACTTGAAATTTTCAGGGTATAGGCGAAATTTTATACTCTTTCTGACTAAAATATAAAAAACATACCATTCTATTTAATATTTTGAATAAAATCGCTAAAATTTCAGCAATATTTGGAAACGTCTTCTAGCGGTTTGTTCGTTAATCAAACTTAACTTTTTAATACATCAACGAATAGCGCAAGAGAAGACCTTTCCAATGAAATATTACTTTTTAAGATTCGATGACTGGTTCCGAAGATAATTACGTGTTTGTCTGGCAACTTTCGCAGCTCCCCCTACGGAAAACCTGTGAAGTTAGAGAACAACTTCTTATACAAAAAATGAAAATTGTCCCAAAAATACAACTACGATATTTCCAATATACCTTTTCCTTAAGTTTCTGTTACTTATTAGAAATTTTTTAAATTTACTACAGCAGTTACGCCACCTAGCGGTCTATTTACAAATCTTAAAAATAATTCCAGCATTTTCTCTTGGCCACATTTACTGAAGAATTTTTTTTGGAAGTCGTAACATAAGCGGTTTCTGGGATATACCCGGCGTCCTTCCTTAATGACTCACCCGGTACATAGCTGGCGAAAATTCTTGTTAGAAAGTGATTCCATAATATCCGCCTTTAAGTAATTGTATGTGGGGACTTATTTATTTATACTTTATAATACGCGTTATCTTGATAACGCGTGGTCCTTGGACCACTACTGATCTGGGAGGTAAATTGGGAATTACTTTTTTTCGTAATTTACCGCGTTTATGTGCAGCGTGAATGCAAGTTTCACCCATCACTAAAATGAATCAATCTTTTTAAATAGTTTACCCGTAACTGCCACATAGCAGTTACGGGCAGATACCTCGCTTAATACTGTTATACTGATATATTTCGTTAACGGTACTTATATATTGTGAAGTGTCGAATTCAGTGGAAGAATTTTTCTAGGGAGTGAGGTGTTTGAGTAGTAATATATAACGAAAATCATAGTTGGCTTGGCAACCATCAGCTGCGGTTCTTTCTTAGATTTTCAAAAATATAAACATCGAGATATTTATTTTAAAACTGACAGATTTTCTGGGAAAAGGTAAAATAAGCATCGTAAAATCAGTATGCGACCGAAACGGAACAATTTAATAACAAACAAACAAAAAAAAACAATAACAAGACACCAAAATGAAATAGAAAAATATACTTTGAACATATTCCACATAAACTGTTTAAATTGATAAAACACAATTCACACCTTCAATTCAATTGCATTTAATTTGTGAAATTGTTGCATCTTACGAAATGCCTCTTCTAAAGCATGTTGCAGTTCGTGAATGGTATTATGACGGTTTTGTTAAACTATGTTTTTGAGCAAACCCCATAGGAAGAAATCCGGCATTGACAGATCTAGAGATCGTGGCGACCATAACCTAGAACCGAATGTTGCAATCCAACGAATTTGGAAACGGTTTTCTGAGTAATTCCTCACTGCCAAAACATTATAGACTGGGGAATCGTCCTGTTAAAAAAAAATAGTTGTGAGATGTTTTTCAGGAAGGTCTGCCAACAATTCTGGTAGTAGTTGGTTCAGTACTTCTTTTGTGTTTGACGAGCAAACGTTAGAAGAACGTTTCCATTCGACCAATAGTGAGTATTGTGTCCGATGAATAGTCATACGTACTTATATGAGTCTCACCAGACCATATAACATATTTACCAGAATTTGGTAGTGCTTGGAGCTTTTGCAAAAACCATTGACAGAGATTAATTCGCCTCTCGGAATCGCCAGGATTTACTTGGGACGAAATTCGAATTTTATCACGATAATACTTATGACGTCTCAATATCTTGGATACTCTTGTTTTTGAAACCTCATTTTCTACCTCAACTTCTCTACAGGAAACGTTTGGATTTGGTTCAACTATCGCCAAAAGGTTAATTTCTAATTCATTTATTTTACCCTTAGGTCTACCAAAGGACCCGAAATTAATGAGATTGTTTTGTAATCTTGAAATATTACTTCCTTTTGCAGACGTCGTTCAGGGTACCTACAATAAGCAATATTTTAAATAATTTACTGGCGAAAATACCTGTTAAAATATAAGTAAGAAGCTTCATCTGCATTTTCACTACTTTCTATAAATGCTTTTATCATATCATGATTTACGAAATTTTCGTTATTCTCCATATTTCCCCATTATAGTTATAGTAATAATAAATTTGCAACAATATTAAATTCACAACAATATGTTCTACTTTGAACGTCAGGTCAAAATAATTTGTAGCAAAAAGGAACAATAATTTTTTGAAAGGATGACATTTCAAACAACTGTTTGTGTTGAAATTGTTCCATTTCTGTGGTGCACTGATTTTAGGATGCTTATCTTGCCTTTTCTCAAGATAACCCCTGTTATATCTGTCAGTTTTAAAAATAAATATCTCGATGTTTATACTTCTGAAAAGCTAAGGAAGAACTGCAGCCGACAACTTCCAAGCCAACCATAATAATGATAATAATAATATATGCCTTTATTATAAGAAAAATAATTTACAACAAAAAAAAAGTTGAAAATTGGGGCGAGATTTAGTTGAGAAAAAGGAAAATCACCTTTTCTCTCACCTGCTCTTCCATCTAAACCCTAATAAAAAATAAAAAAAGAAAAATATATTAGCCATTATGCCTATGACAGCCAGTACAATTTAGAAAGTTGTTTTTACAGTTTTAGTAAAACATCTGCTGAAACTGGTTTCTAACTTTAATCTAAATGAAGATTAGTTACATATCCCTTAAACTTAATAAAAGAGAATGATTTAATCTCATTAGGTAATGTGTTATAGAGACTAGCAATTTCATATGTGAACGATCGCTCAAATGTAGTTGTGCGATGATGTGGTATAGTCAGTAGACCTCTATAACGTAAATGCAAATGGTGAACATCATGTAACATTATGTAATATTATTATAAAGATAGGGAGGAGATTTATTACTAATAATTTTGTCAAAAAGACAAAGTGACCTTAACTTACGCTGTTTCTTCATATTCAACCATCCTAGTTCTCTAAGCTTATGTGGAATGGGTTGCCCGTTCCGTATTCCAAATATGAATTCTGCAATACTATGATTCATTTAACACGTTTATATTATTACTGAAAAACCGCATCTCCTTCAACATTTCTAAGCACGCCACTGAATTCGACACTTCGCAATATATAAGTGCCGTTAACGAAATTGCAACGTGTTTAACTTACCACGTAATATAAAAAGGAGGAAGTGAGATAACGCGGCTGAGATATCCGATTATTTTTGCTAGAGAGCAACCGAAAAAATAATAGTAAAATGGATGAGGGGGGTATGTAGTAATTGAGCGCCACAAGTTTTTAAAACAGGGAATTATGGTTTAATTAGAGAGGCCTTGTATAGCTTGAACCAGGTAGAAGAAAAGTGAAGAAATAAACAAAATAATAAGCACGAGTTCCCAGAATAATCTTGTTTTATTTACATTTCCACAAACAACATAAAAACTCAATCACTTCGACATAAATATATGTAGGATGTATCAGTCCCACACACACCTATCACAGAAGAATCATTATTTATTAACCTGAATTAATCTTCCCCAAACTGATAACACAAGATACATATACGTATCGAGCATAGCGATTGATCGCCCTTGGTTATCACATAGGCTTATTTCATCCTAATATTTGATTAAAAAAAATTAATTCTCATTAGAGAATAACCTACTTCTGTATAAATATATACATCGATCACAATTAAATATCATAAAGTGTAATTAGTATCAGACGAAGCCAAGTTGACAAACATAAATAATGTCCTCGGCAGACCAGGTTTGTAATTTAACTTATCTGGTCGTTGAAAGATCTTTCAAGGTTACCTGAAAAGGAACATTTTCACGACCAAACAGGCTAAATATCTATTTAAAATTCGAAGCTTACCGTCATCTTACAATGTTATCCCAAATAAGGAAACCTAAAAAGAATAGATTCGGTAAGGAGTTATTCAGTGCACGAATTGACAGCAAACAGTTTAAATATCACTAACGCAAACAATTAACATAATGTCATTTATGCACTGCACGCTCTCACCGATCGTATATAACAAATCTTAAATCTTAAATACGATTTAAAAAAAAACATATCTCGCTCAAGAGAGTACCACATATATTCAAGTTTACAACGCACAACCGGTGTAACGTAGAATGCTCTTGAGCGAAAAACGTCACCAAAGCAGCGCTCGCGGTTAGTAATTAACCAAGCCAAGATAATGGACGGCTAACGTTAACGTAACGGTTTGTTGGTTTGGTGGAGTAAATCGGCCAGTAAATCCAAGCTATATAAATATAATTGCAACTCTACAAAATTATTAACGTTATCTCTAATTTGCATAAAAGTTTAAAGATAGTGAGTGGCCTAAGAGTGATTTATTGAAGATGACCGTTAAGCAAACAAACGAAAACTGCAGACGATGTCCGGTAAGCCTTCTACTTGCGAACTTAAGGGATCAGGCTGTTCTCTCAATAACGACCATCCCCACAGCAATTCCAGTAAAGAGATATATAGTCACCACAGCATAAGGATAATTACTGACAGATAAAAACACAACAGACGAAGAAGCTTGTTGCAAAGCATATAAGCGCAGAACCTTGTATCCAACACAAAGAAGCTGTATCAAACACGAAGAAGAAAAGCTACAATACAATAGTATAAGTAAGTGCGAACTAATAATAACCATTTTCTTTACATCGTGAAGGTTTTAACCGAGCTTCAAATGGTGTAATGACGAATATTTCGCTTTGGGAATAGCGATTGGTTTTAATTAGCATATTTCGAGTGCTACAAGAAATTTAAACCAAAAACTGAAGAACGTTTTTCCGGAAATTTAGTTAAAAAGAAACAAGTCATTGTTATACAAATTATTAAAAATATATGCATCCAGTAATACAGTTTTCTTGGTAAATAGTTATTTAGTTTATTACTTATTACATGTACTGCCCTCTAGCGATAATTCAGCGAACGTAACAAATACCTTTAGGTAGACGGTTTTGAAACTGACAAGAAAACCGTAGAAATCTCTAGGTGGCACTACTATGTCAATTTGAAACTTTTCAATATAATTTTCAATACAGCAACTACAGAGAATTATAAACGGAGCACTACTGAGGCAGGTTACCGAGTAAAGCATTAAATGTAAATCTGTAATTGTCAATACAAAGGTAATTTTCAATACATCAACTACAGAACATTTTGAAGTCGATACGAATGAACCGATTATCGTTTTTGCACGTTACAAAATATATCAGTACAATAGTATTAAGACCTTGAAAAAGTGTAGAAATGTCGACGTTTGGCTACAAGTCGAAAACAAAGGAAGATATTAAATTTTCGATTTTGCCATGAAACCTAGGTCATGAAAGTAGTACGTGAATGTAAAAACTGCAAACCTCCATCTTTGATAATAGTAAAGATATCTTAAAAAAACAACGAAATCGGGACTCACGGTGCATTACTTCGTATGTTTGCCTGTGCACTGCCTTTCCACTACCTAATGTTAACATCTTCACAGCTATACTTTAAAATATTTACAGTTACACTATAACCAGTCGAAGATCACTGTCAGAAATCTCGACAGTAATTGAAAATAGTTAAAACAAAACTGACGGTAAATATTCGATTTTACATACAATACTCTACGTACGTTTGTTTGTTTGTTAATGACACATTATTTTGTAGAAATCGACATATAGACAAATTTGTTAAAAGTGCATTGAATACCGTTTTATGCGATTAGAAAGTTGAACATAGAACATATTTACTTGCGTCATAATCAAATACTAAATTCCTACTACCATTACCAATATTAACAATTAATTAAAATACAAATATCTATTTCGTACGGAACTTCAGATGTAAAAAGCGTTATTGATGGTGATCAAACAATGTATAAATTGAAATAATACAAAACAGTATCTACGCCTCTGTACTTCTGTGAAACGAGACCGTAATCGGATTATGCTAAGCCTAAATTCTCTAAGACGGCCAACTTCGCCCCCTGCGCACCAACCTTTTCACCAGTCAGAATGACATAAGCTGTGTTCAAATATGCAAAATTTTACATAATCCACATTTAGCCAAATTAATTCACGTATTAAATTGTTTTATTGAACACAATACACGTAATATTTAGTTTTACATACAATTAAGTAGAATAGTCATTTTCATTCAGGTTTGTATTAATCAAATACAGTCATTTAATCTTCATTTATCAGATATGAAAATCAAGGCTACACTAAAACTTAATTTTTGATTCCGTTTAAACATGATTACTTATGTAAGATGTTATTAATTTTAAAACTTACTTAAGAAATTTTAAAACTGAAGACATCTTACAGCTTACAGTGCCTGTTAGAAAGTTCAATCGCTCTTTTCATTGGTTAGTGCTTAATGAAGAAACTTTCATCAATAAAACTGTGTTAAGTTAATTATCTTTAATAAAGGTCTTTTTGTTTTCTTGAATAAAGCTACCAGTTTTCGAGATATTCAGAAAATGCACTTTAGCGTCTCCTGTAGAAATTTAAATGTAAGGTCTTATTAAGTTACGTATGTTTTAAGTTATCGTCACTAAGGACACACGTACGCACACACATCGTCCAGATGTGTAAGCATATTAACAAGATATTAGTTTCAAAACATACAATTTAGAAAGTCTGATGTTCCTATCTCACAACTTTCTTATGTCTGCGTCTTTTTTTGTTAACGAATAGCTTTAAGTTTTAACTAATCGTGTTAATAAATGCAAAGGGTTGTGCACATGTGAACAATGCAAACATAAAAGTTAATCCAGGAACTCAAGTCATTATTTAAGCATCCGCTAATACTATAGAGAGCTTTTATTAGCAAATACCTTTAAGACGTGATTTTAATTTGGAGAAATGAAGATATCGGAAATTGTTCGGTAATGCAATAATAAGTTTAATGTAGTAGTAGTTGCAACTGAAACCTTCTTTATTTGGCCTTAATGAAGTTAAGCAAACACCATCTCGTTTCTGTGTGTAATAACAATGTACAGATTGGTGAGTGGGGGAAAGCTCATGATTTTTCTTTATATGTAACAAAAATTTTAGTATAAATAAGCAAGCATATGCCAGTGTACCTAGTGGTGTGAAACATGTTTTACACTGCTCAGCATAAACAATTCGAGAAATTATTCTTCTTTTCAGTTAAAAGTTTGGTTGCTTATGCTATATGGCCCCAAATGAGAATACTGTAATAGTGATACGCTGTTCTATGGTGCAAGTAGCAGGCAATTTCCAGAGTTTAGTTCTTTTGCTATTTCATCACTTTCATTGTGCCACACTAATTTACAATCTATGTGAATAACAAAAATTTTGCATCTAATGAAGTCAGTGAGTTGTCAAAATTACACTAAGAGAAAGTGGTTTTTACAGTTTTTCCGAGTTTAAGAGTAATTAATGTTACACACACAGACACACACCCACACACGCACGTAGAGCCCACAGACACAAACACACTCACACTCAAACTCACACTTACACTCGGACTCGGACTCGGATTCGGTCTCGGACTCGGACTCGTACTCGTACTCGGACTCGGACTAAGGCTCAGGCTCGGACTCGGACCCGCACCAGCATCCGCAACCGCACCCGCACCCACACACCCGCACCCGCCCCGCACCCGCCCCACACGCGCACTCGCACTCGCACTCTGACTCACACTCTGACTAGCACTTGCACTCGCAATCGCACTCGCAATCGCACTTGCACGCTAATGCGATCGCCCCGTGCACGCCCACGCCAACGCCCACACCCATACCCACAACCACACCCACACACACGCACGCACACATACACGCAAGCACGCGCGCATGCATGCATGCAGGCGCACACGTGCGCACGCACGCACGCACGCACACACACACACACACACACACACACACACAAAGGTTACGATATTATTTAACGTTATCAAGACATACTCTCGATTACTAAGGGTTTGTTACCAAATCTCATTTTTAGCACAGTGTACCACAGGATCCAGGATTGAGCTGCCTTCTTTCTTTTTTCGCAGTGAATAATGAATAATTATACATTCTCCACTTCGTGTACGTGTATACGTAGATGACTTAATTACATTTGGAAGCACATGGAGAAGAACTCCAAGAAGTGTTGCAAGATGGTATACTTGATTTATTTAGCAGGAAATTCGAATAGCTTTTCAGTTCTCTTTAAGAAAATCAGAATACATTCTATTCTATTGGCTAAGACCTGAACCTAACAGCGACCCGATTTTATACACGAGTGGATCTAAAGTTGAGTTTTAATCAAGGCTTGTTATTATTGGAATTATTTTTATAGTTAAAAATTATTATTAATTTTATTAAATACAGAAATAAAAAGTTTACCTGGACTAGGTACACATAGTGGTCTAGATGGTTTTCGAAATAATACTTATTACGGTTGCTTCGCGCAAAACAAAATTTAAACACTATTACAAAACAATGTTTGTCACACAGATTCACATCTGAAATTAATTATATGTCAAGCACAAGTTTTTAAAAATGCAAGGGACGTGGCATGCATCTAATTACAGCTTGTCTGGATATTAAAAGTTTTCCAAAAGCTTATCAGTTTTTTTAGATAAAGAAAGTTATTTAAGACATTGTGACATCGCAATTATCTTAAGTGTAACTGATTTCTAGATGAAAATGAACTGTCAGTTATCCAGTTTCCTTTGCAGTTAAATTTAGTTTATCTTAATAAAAAATGTCATGCTCATTAAACTGTTGTACATTCGATGAAAACTCTCGCTTTCGTATAAAATCTATTAAAATATCTCGAGACAAACAAAAAACGACCTTTGGACACTGAACTAATTTTATGTCTCCAAACACCAAAATATTTTTTGTCTTTTTTATGAACAAGCTTTTACCGACGAAGCATGCTAATTAGAAACCTATTAGTCACGTGAAATAATTATCTAAATAAAAGATGTGAGCTAGCAAAATTAATTTAAATGAAAATTATGAAAACCATTAATTTGGTTAATGTAGCTAAAGCAGAAAATTTTAATTATCATGTCACGGTCACCGAGTACGTATTTCTAAAAAGTTTTTCTAATTTTTCATCCGTTTTATATTCATTCAGTATGAAATGACCTGGCTATTTATTTTTTTTATGTAGCGGGTACACGAGCACTATACAAAATGGTCTCTCAAAACGAGTATTCTTCACCTATTAGGGTTTTACGACAGTTATTAAAAAATAAAACTAAGTAATAAAGTGGTGACTAAGGAAATATATTCCGTAATAGTGGTTTTAGTATCATAACTCTAGACCTAATAGAGTAAAAATATTCCATTCATTTGGTCTTATAACAAAAACAAATTATTCAAATTGCTGTGAGCATGAAACTAAGAATACGCTACATTTACTATAATGGTTTATTATTTTATTGTATTATGCGCAGGCGATTATGAACATTCCAGGTGACGCACGCGATACAGCCTTATAGGTGAGTCTGTAGGCCGTATTAGATTGAATTAAATTTCAGTTTTCCTGAATACCCAGCTTTAATACAACGGGGTGCACAGAACTGAAAAAATCCTAATTAATACTCGCATTAAGGTTATTTTTAAAGCTCAAGGACGGTTATAGGGCATGTAAGATCGCCTAAGCTGGTCTATATGCACTGCCGACTTCCATGTCTTATTCTTGTGAAAAGTTATACATTGGAATCACAAAATGTAATGATATAAAAAATACAGAATTTTGCAGTTAATGTCAATCAGAGAAATCTGCAGCAGCAGAAACTCAACGTTCCTTAAATAATTTAAATAATGACATACAATTTCATAGTATGGAATATTTTTATCCAGGAACTAATTATTATGCGAGCTGTAGAATTATATAAACCTTCAAATAACTTTAAAGGACATTTACAACATTTTCATTGGTTTATTGCCAAAAATAACTAGATGATATTTCACACGTTATGACATTTGTCAATATAGAGCAGTTTGAGAGCTAGGCGTATGCATTATTTGTTACGGAAATTTTGACAAATAAAGATATACTAAGCTATCTTTTGTCATGTATTTTTATTTTTTTATACAAATTTAAATATTTCTATTCTTAGCAAATGATAATATTTTAAAAAAATTAACCGAGTTGTCAAATAACAAAACAAAATACACCCACGTACCACACAAAAATAAAAAACACCCAATGCGCATCAATAGCTAAGCTATCATCATCAGCGGTCGACTGGGACGAACTAAGGAAAATGTCTAATATATATATATATATATATATATATATATATATACATATGAGCATGTAACGCTTTGTTGTTAATCTGGTGAAAGTGAAAATGAAAGTGAAAGTTTTATGAGTTCTGAGTAGTCTGTATATTAGAAAGGACCCCGCAAAGTAATGGAAAAATGACGACCGATTAAATTTTGTGAAACTTTGGTATGTTGTACTCGATTTAGTAACCAAAAGTATCAATAGGCCCAACTCAATCCTATGACTAGTTTTCGAGATACAGGGTGTTAAAGTCGCAAAATCCCCAGTTTTTCGGAATTTGTATTTTCAAACTTAAGAGCTAGATTACATTTCTGTTGCATAAACACGTTTTTTTTAGGATTGTGGACCTGAACAGGCTGAATTAGGCCTATCGTGCTAAAGCACTCAGGAACACTTAGGAGGATGGATAGAGGATAATGAAAACTGCATATTTAATAGTGCGTGAGTAAATACATACAACTCAAAATATTTATAACTACAGGGTGATTCACAAATATATGAAGCTACTTTTTTTGCAGAAACTATTTTCAGTATAACTTCAGGGAACCATTCTTTCAAAAGGTACTATGGTATTTTGACGATAAAAGTTTTTTTAAAACTTAATTCAAAACGTTGTACTTCGGAATTTATTTTTGAGAAAGTTGATACTTTTAACATATTTGTGTATATAAGCTTCAATATATAGAGTGTGATTTATTTATTAAAAGTTATTGTATTTCAAGAAAAGTACAAAACTATGAATACCCTTTATTTAAAAATTTGCTCGGTTAAATGTAACCATTTTTCAGTATAATATGTTATTTGTAGTAGCCCCTTAAGAGTAATGAATTTTAAATCCGATACTATGCCTACCGGATAAATTTAAATGTCAACCGATTACTGTATTTAAACCAAGTATAAAAATTTTCTTATACACCATGCATTTTACTCGGTGGATGAATTTGTTGTATTGACCGGAATAAAGTGCAGTAAATTAGTTTGTCAATTAGTGTTATGTCATGTTAGTTAATTAGTTAATTTGTTAGTATTATACTTATATTTTTGTTTTTTTGTGATCTATTTTTATATTTTATAGTTATTTTTGTTTTTAAACCGACGAGTGTATGTGCTTGAACACGTTTTTAACACAATAAAGATATTATTATTATTATTATTATTATTATTATTATTATTATTATTATTATTATTATTATTATTATTATTATTATTATGACCAGTTTTCAAGATACAAGGCGTAAAAGTGGAGAATGTTGAATTTTCAGTTTTCTTATTTAAACTGAAAATTAAATTAATTATGTTACCTATACAAGTGTAATGTAAGCTTAGTTCGATGTACATTAAAAGTTCGCAAAAATGTCAAAAACCTAATAGAAATAGACCTAATTGCCGATAGTTAAGATTTTTTCGAGATTTGAAATCCCTTAAAATTCACGATGTCGATAGTGTTTAATAATGATAATAATCAAAAAATCCAATTAGAGATAACTATTGCATTCATATATCTGGTGCTGAAACTACAACTATGAAGTACTTATTTTTTACGAAACAGGAACCTATTATTTGATTATGTCTTCATAAAAAAATAAATAAGTATTGTCTACATTGCCTAGTGTACAAAAACTTGTCAAGTGTATCGGAACAAGGTGTGGTATATTTTGTAGGTAACTATAAAACAACGAAATCACCCTGTGTATTATGTTCATGCGTACTTTATGTAATATTATTTCCTCCTGACGTCTATTGACGGATCGGTAGTTCTGATTCTGTAGACAAAGCCAATGTTTTTGTGGATTTGTTAGCATCAAACTCGTCTCTCAATGATTCTGGAAAAGATGTAGCCCTAGTCAACTCTTCTTCACACGCTATGAAACCAATTAATTTTCGGTACAAGCTCTTGGAATCAATCATCAGTAAGCTTGATCCTAATAAGGCGACTGGTTCAGACGGTATCCCAGCTATTGCCGTAAAGAAATGTTCCCCGAACTAGTACCAGTCCTATCTAAGCTCTATACGATCTCTATGTTTTCTAGGAATTCCTTCGTCATGGAAGTTAGCAAATGTTCAACCTATTCCCAAAAAGGCGATAAGACTGATCCCTCAAACTACCGACCAATTGCCATCACTTCCATTTTGTTTAAAATCATGGAAAAAGCCATCAATCTGCAACTGCTCACGTTCCTTGAAACTAACAAACTCCTTAGTGACCACCAATATGGGTTTAGGCAAAGTCGTTCAATAGGCGATCTTATTTCATATGTGACCCAAGTTTGGAACAATACAGTAGAGCAGTCCGGTGAAACAGTTGTAGTCGCTTTAGATATCTCAAAGCCATTTGACCAAGTTTGGCATAAGCGTTTACTTGCCAAACTCACCTCGTTTGGGTTAACTGATACGCTAATCAACTGGGTTTCTAGTTTCCTTGATAAAAGACGAATACTTGTCGTAGTTGATAGCTTTTTTCAAAAGAGTTAGCATTAACACGGGCGTACCACAGCTATCCGTTATAGCCCTACACTTTTCTGCTGTACATAAATGACCTTATTTCTTCAACAACTAACCTCATCCATTGCTTTGCTGAGGATAGCACTCTTCACTGTAGTTCATCTCAGTCTACTCAGTGATAATCCACCTTCTACGTCAAATCAAGAAATTAAAGCTGAAATGGCAGATTCAGTCAACAAAGGCATTCAACGTATTCTCGAACGGGGAAGCAATAATCTAGTTAAATTTAATGCTAACAAAACTCAGTGTGCTTTATGTCCGCTAAAAAATCGATCATTTCCTGTTGTAAGTATGAATGGCTCAGTTCTTAAGCTTTCGAACTCTATTACTCTGTTGGGTATGACCGTATCTTCAAATATCTCATGGGTTGGCCATCTTCTGTCAGCTACCAAAACAGCTGCTCTTAAAATAGGCTTTTCTACAGATCTAAGCAGTACTTTACCTCTCGACAACTCCTTCTGCTGTATAAGGCCCAAATTCAGCCTCATCTGGAATATAATTCTCACCTCTGGGTTAGTGCTCCCCAATACGCTTTCGATATTGTTGATCGTATTCAAAAGAGAGCGATTAGGCTTATAAATGACCCGTCCTTAACTTCTCACATACAGTCCCTTGAGCATAGAAGGATGGTTTCAGTTCTTTCTTGTATTATCGTTATTACAACGGCTATTGCTGCTGAATTATATTCTTTGATACCATCTCGAGCTATATCTGCGAAAAACACTCGGTTCGTTCATTCACATCATCAGTATGCAGTACAAATCTCCACTTGTCGTACCAAATGGGCGCAATCCACATTTTTCTACACGGCTTCTAAACTCTGGAATGATCTCCCTAGTTCCTGTTTTCCTCTCACTTATGATATGAGAAAATTTAGGTAGCTGTTCATAGACATCTATTGGCGATTCATTATCCCTCTGTCCATCCTCCTAAGTGTTCCTGAGTGCTTTACCACGATAGGCCTAATTTAACCTGTTCAGGTCCAAAATCATAAAAACAACAAAAAACGTCACTCAGGAAATACAAGGTATCGTTGTAATAATTTCAAAGCCTATTTATTTTTGGTAGCTGACAGTATGGATTTATGGTTCACCCTGTATTGTGAGTGGGTAGAAATGAACTTTAAGAAATAAAATATATATGGCATAATTGTAGAGATATTAAGTGTTTGCAAAAATGTATTGTAAATAATTTGTGAATCACCCTGTAACAGTAATTTTTTTTTGTGTGAAACTACCCTTCGATAGTAAAATAACGGTTAGAAACCGATCTATTAAAATTTTTGCAAACGTCACTTATCAAAAGAAATTTGCTCTAACATTTAAAGTCATACTATTTGACGATATAATTTCTTATATTAGGATGGCCTATAAAAAATGAGGTTTTTTTACGAAAAACTTTATTTAATGATAAAATAACAAATGAAAACTTTTATTCACTAAAGTATAAACCATTGTAATGTAATATCTTTCGCCATATTTCTGCAAGATTTTCAACGCTACAACGGTACCATGTAGCATCTTTGGAACTAAAGAATTCTCGGCATGCATCCTCAACTTCCTCAACACTTGTAAAATGCCGTCCACGAAGTAAGTGCACCATCGATCGGAATAAGTGATAATCGGAAGGCGCAAGGTCCGAGCTATAAGCTGGATGAGGAAGAAGCTCCAAATTCAATTCCCTAACTTTTTGTTGAGCTTCAGCTGTAGTATGAGGTCTGGCGTTGTCTTGTTGCAGAATTGTCCGTCCTCTGTTCATCAATATAGGGTAACGCCGACTTAGAGCATCGTTCACCCTATCCAACTGTTGACTGCAAAGGTTAGAATCAATCCTCTGACCATCAGGAACCAACTCACGGTGAATAACCCCTTCAAATTCCACCATACACAAAGCATAACCTTTCTTTGGAAACTTTCTCGTTTGGGAACCGGCAATGCAGGTTGCACAACAGCAATTCACTGATTTTCTGTGCTAGGATTATTGAAGTAAATCCACTTTTCATCGCAAGTAACGATCCGTTTAAAGAAACGTTCATCCCAAGGATTGGAAAGCAGTTGATCACAAACCTAAACTCGCCTTTCTGCCATTGCTAGCGTTAAGTCGTGAGAAACTTCTCTACAGCGTCTATTGGCTTTTCCAAGTTGCTGCAAATGGCGCCTTACGGTTTTTTTGGCTTAAAGCTGATTATGTTTTGGGTGGGTGGGTGGTTGGCTGGGTGCGTGCGTGCGTGCGTGTGGGTGGGTTCGTGGCATGCGTAAGTGCGCACGCGCTGCGTGTGCGTGTGTGTTTCGATAACTCCAGAACGAAAATATCTACGTACTTAAAATTTTGTATTTCAGCTTGTTTTCATTTGTATTAAAGATGATTATATTTTGGGAGAAATCAAGCGGCGGAGAAGGGAGGGAGTTTATTAGGGTTAGTTTTTGGTTTTTATCAAATATTTCTAAAGCAGCTGCATATTTAAAAGATATAAAAATACCTATTAAAAATATCGATTAATTATGTTCTATGCAATTTTTTGATATAACGCGTAATTTAGAGGCAAAAAAATTCCTAAGGTAGTATTCAAGTGTTAGTTCAAGTTTTTTCATTATTCGAATAACGATTAATTTTATACGAAAAGAAAATTTAGTTTTACATAAATTTTCTTTACATGTAAAGCGTAATAAATATAAAAATTAAATAAATATGATTGAAAATGCTGAAGCTGTATTATTGATATTTTTATAGAAGCGGGCTGCTTTGGAATTTTTTTTACGTTAACACGTATTTGTGTCTATGAATCTCTATCTGACATGAAGTTTTAAACGTCATTCTGTTTTTACAATGTTGCCTGTTTTCGTTATGAACGTATACAAAAGGGGTTGCATAGTTATCCTAAGAAAATTGAAATTAAAATTATTTCATTTCTTTTAATTTAAGTTACCATATTGATTTCTATTAACCTCTGTCTGTAATGAAGCTTTAAACGTCTGTTTGACATAAATGATTATTTTTGCGTTTACAATGTTGCCTATTTTTGTAATGAGGTTCTTATAAAAGATGTTGCATAGTTATCCTAAAAAAAATTATTAAAATTATTTCGTTTCTCTTAATTTCCATTTTGTAGGTTGGAAGGTTTATTCGGAGTGTCCAGGGACTCTTAAACGAATCGTTTGTAGTGCGTTTAGAACTTTTCTTGTGTCTTTTCTGGTGTAATAATATTTTGACATGTCAGTTGGTTAGTTCTAGGTTAGATTCTTAATCAAAAATTGTAACATGCGGGAGCTTCGACGGAAAGTTAATGGGTTAATGTTATGAGAGTTAGTATTTGAAGAACATCTGTAAAATTTAAGAAAAAATATGTTTATAAATATTTAGTTACCTTAGAAAATCCATTTTCGAGAATAAAATTGCTATGTACACATAGGAACTATCGGCTCAAACATTACTGGTATCATGCGCTGTTCACTCCTTTAATAAAATTGGTATTAAGTTTGGTTCCAAACCCCATAGTTATGTATCACATCACCGAAGGCGCTGGTGACGCTATATTTAGCGACTGTAGTCAAGCTACATTTAACCACCATAATACCCTAAGGCCTGGTGTTTATTTAACATTATTCTTTCTGTTAAAGTGATGTAATAGATATTTACGTATTAAGGGCATAATCAGAAGATTATGGCTCGAGGGAATGTTAAAGCCCGACGCGAAGCGGAGGCTTTTATATTCCTGAGAGCCATAATCTACAATTATACCGTGGTACATAATGTTTTATGTTATTTTGCACCATGAAACTGTAACAAAATTTTAAAAAGATTCAGTATTTTCGGCAAGTTTTTAAATGCAAATGCAGTGAAATAAAGTCGATAGTAGGCTAATTTGTTGTTACTAAGATACTGTGATATTGATAAATTGTTGCTAAGGTACTGTTTGTTTGTAAATAATTTGGATTCTAAAATGGAAGGTGAAAACACAAAACTTATTCACAAGAAATTTTAGATGAATTTGAGGCCGCCCAGGCAAAAATAATTCAAGTAAATCGAAATATTTATTCATAAAAGAGTACGAAAAGTTTTGCGTGGCGGAGCACAAAAAATTTGTCCACAAAATGTGATGAAAAAGTTGTGATGGCATACTTGTCTCAAATGGTAAGGGATTGTATATATACATTAGTCAATTATCTCTATTGAATAAATATCTATTTTGCAGTCAAAGATCTATAAGCCGTCATCACTGTGGTGTATATATTCTAAATTGAAAAGATGTTCAAGTTGAAAGAAGATGTTGATATATCTTGTTTTTCCATGCTCACAGAATTCATGAAGAATAATTCTGTAGGTGATCAAGCTAAAAGTCCGATGTATTGCAACTGCATCAAATTGAAGAATTCATGTTGAAGGCACCTGATCATATGTACTTGTTAGTTAAGGTATAACGATTTTAGTTTTTTTCCAATTCTCATTATAAAAATTATTGTGTTTTATAGGTTGTCACAGCCTTTGGTATTTTTGGAGCATGTCGTCGCGAAGAACTGCACGATGTGGCTGTAGAGGACGTAACAACTGAGGGATCAGTGCTATTAGTGAAGATCAAAAACCAAAATTTATACTTCGAGGCAATTTACAATTGTACCAAGCGATGGATTGGTTGATTACGTCTCTTGTACCGAAAATATGCAGCATTCGACCGGTACATACTAAAATTGACAGCTTGTTTTTGTCGTATCATAATGGCAAATGTAGTGCTCAGACTGTTGGGAAAAATACCTTAGGCAAAATGCCGAGGATAATAGCAGAGTTCCTCAATCTACCGGATGCCCATAAGTACACAGGGCACTGCTTTCGCAGGAGTGCGGCGACGATCTTTGCAGAAAGCGGCGTTGATACAAGGTCACTGAAGCAGCTTGGTGGATGGCGATCGGATAAAGTAGCTGAATTATATGTAGAGAATTCTCTGCAAAATAAAATTAAAATTGCTTAGAACATTACTGGTACAGCAGCTATAAGTATACCACAAAAAGGCGAAGGTACTGTCAGCTTTGGTGTTGGCTCATCTGGAGTTACAATTTCAAATCCATCCAACTGTATTTTCAATTTTTATAAAGAATAAGTTTCATTACTATTATTTTTATTAATAAACGTTGTATAGTAAGGTTGTTGTTTCAATAATTCTTTCAACTTACGTGACATATCATGTCATGTGTTTGCTGTCAATCATGCTGCTTAGCAACAATGACATTTCCGTGCTATAAAGACCACATTACGCCCGCAATTGTGGGCGTATATAGAACATTATGGTGGCAAAATAAAATAAAATGATTATTACTTATGTGTATGCCAAATTTATTATTTAAGAACAAAGTATTGTATAAATATATAAATGCGTGTTTGAATGAGATTGTTTGAAATTTTGTTACTTTTATAACGTTAATTTACTTTTGACGAATTTAGTGTAAGTAAATAAAAATTAAATTTTTTTAATTATTGTGATGTAAAAAAAATTGTATATTACAATTCATATACCTTTACAACTGAGGTGGTACAAATGGGTCTAAAAGTATTAAAATCATTAACTTCCATAATATTGTATTTACTAGCATAAGTAGGTACTTGAATTCTAATATACATTTTTTTTTACATCACCATAATTAAAAAGTGTCTACAATTTCTATTTACTTAAACTAAATTCGCCAAAAGTAAATAAACATTATAAAAGTAACAAATCTAATTTATTCAAACACGTATTATTTATATTTATTTATACAATAATTTGTTCATAAAATAATAAATTTGACATACACATATAAGTAATAATAATTTTACATCATTTTAACAGGAAGAATAAGGTTAAATAAACACCGGGCCTTAGGGTCTTATGGTGGTTAAGTATTGCTTAACTAAAGTCACTAAATATAGCGTCACCAGCGCCTTCGGTGCAAAACTATAGAGTTTGAAACCAAACTTAATACCAATTTTATTAAGGGGTGAACAGCGCATGAATTACATTGGCCATGAAATATCAAAGTGATAGTTTTGAAGAGTCTTTAATCTATCAAATTTGCCAGTTTGATCATTGTTTAACCCTGCTTGAAAATTTTGAGATGTCCGATTTACACACAAAAATGTGTCTACAGTGACAAGCTGTAACAGTTTTTTGAGTGCGATTGCCTGGTCTTATAATTTTTAAAAGTATTTTTTTTTGAAACAAATATATAACTTTTTTCAGATAATATTTTGCAAAAGTAGGTTTTATAAGATAATTCAATGGAACTACATTATTATCTGATGGACGTCTTCTTTGATACTTGAATGACTTGAATTATGAACCTAATTTAATAAGAAACTGTTAATGAGAACAAGTGCATTGATCAGTTTTATTCTATTAAATGATTCAATTTATACTGTAAACATAAATATTTGTGTTCATTGCGCTAGAACATAATGAATAGAGGAATATAACATTATCTAACCTTCTTAAGTTTTGATGTTAAACCTATGATCACATTATTGTATGACATTTAAGTGTTACCAACCAAAACATCTAAAAAAATGTGTTCAATGAATTTATACTTCATTTTTTAACTAGGAGGAGTAAACTCAGAAGAATGATTTACGATATAAAATAACACTAAATTTAGCAACCAAAACAATTTGGCGCTAATTTTGAATTTTTAAGAATAGGTAAACATTGTTCATAGCTAGGTTAGGTTACAGTAAGCACTGCAGCGATTTTATTATGTCTGTAAGCTCTATTTAGAATTAGTGATTAGAGATCCTAAAACGCTTTTGAGTGGACTAAAAACACGTTTCTGCATGGAGTATAAACAATATTATTTCTAAAATACATCTTCAGAATTACTGGTTAGGACTCGTAGGACAAAAAAACGGTTTTATGAGCAACGTTTCATTTAAATACTTAAACTTCTTCAGGCTACAAAGAAACAAGAGTGTTGACATAAAAATTGTGGCGTGATAAAATAATGAGCCACCTACCTCATAAAAACCCAATAAATGATAATACCACAACGGTAGTACACGTCATAATTATTCTATTATGGGGTTGGTAACTCAATCTGTAACATTACACTAATAAAACCAAATCCACAATACATCACGTTAAAATTTACCTATTAGTTATATTACTTATATAATTCACAAATTAAAATTTTTTGTTTAAAACACAGCAAATTAGCTAGTTCACTAATTACTTATCAACAATGATAACATGTTATTAAATATTCATATACGCATGCTAGAACTGATTTTCTATACAGAATTTTTACAACACAGTAATTTGTACGTTAGTTTCTATTATAGTACATAACAAGGCCAAAATAAATCTAATCATACACACACATTTATCTATATGGCTCAATTAATCTAAAGAAGATTTAGAGTACGTAGCATTAAGCAATTATAATGGCAATCCAATAACAACAGTAGACTTAGTGTTTTATTTCTTCTTCCTTTTTGTAGTCAATTAAGTGTTTATAAATGTTACTTAGATTATTAACGTCTGTCCTGAAATTGATACTTTTTTCATTAGATTGAATATGTAACATTTCCGAGATGAGCCTTTTAGAAAAATTATCTTCTCTATCCAATATATTAACATTATCAAAGTCAAATTGATGAAGGTTAACGCTAGCATGTGCAGTTAACGCCGTTTTGTTACTTTTGCTAATTAGGTTGTATGGTTTACAATCATTTTTATGGTTGTTAATTCTATTAATTAAGTATTGTTTTGTTTGTCCAATGTAACATTTATCGCACTCTTTACAATTAATTTGGTAAACTAGATTAGAGTTATAAAATTTTGGTGTGTTGTCTTTTAGTTTGGAAAATAGACTGTTATTCGTTTTTTTGTTATATAGAACAATATTATTGTTGTTATTTTCAAAAATGATTTTTAGTTGGTTGCTAAGTTTCGGTATATTAATTAGTTTTTTGTAAGTGCAAGCGTGGTCTCCAGATTCTCCGTTATTACTGTTATGTTTATTGTTATCTTTGTGTAATATTCCATTAATAAGCTCCTTTGGATAATTATTTAATTTAGCAATCGTTTTTATTCTGTCAAAATTATCTTTATGTTTAGATTGATCGCTCAGTTTGATCACTTTATGTTTCAATGACTTAATAATACCTATTTTTTGGGATATAGGGTGATTTGAATAAAAATTAATGATTCTATTGGACGCTGTAGGTTTTTGATACCAATCAATGCTTATAGTATTATCCTTGTTACGAATTAGTAATAAGTCTAGAAACGGAATAATATTGTTTTTTTCTTGTTCAATGGTAAATTTTAGGCTATGGTAATATTCATTACATTTTTTAATTATCAATTTATCTTGCCCTATAGGGATAGCAGTTAGAATGTCGTCTACATAACAATACAAGAATGGTACGTTAAACGGTAAGGTAGGTATGATGGTAGTAAGTAAGTCATTCATCACTATATTAGCTAAAACTGGAGATGCAGGGTTCCCATGGCACATCAAAAGTTTGTGAATAGAATTTATTATCATACTGAAAATAACTTGAATTAAATATAAACGTTACTATATTTTTAAATAAGTCATTACTCAAATTCGTCAACTTAGATATTTGGATCCAATACTTGTCAATTAATGTGATAGTTAATTCTAACGTTACATTTGAAAAAGGAAGTGACATCTAGTGAAATTAATGTGTAATTATGTGGTAGGTTTGCATTTTTAGTTTGCTGACTAAGGATTCTGAATTTTTATATTATACTTAAAACTAGGATCATTTTATTGAGAATACTTGTGATATATTTAGCTAGTTTATATGTTGGAGAACCAATGCTCGACACTATGGGTCTAATTGGTAAATCTTCTTTGTGTGTTTTAATTAGACCATATATTTTTTGAGGGACACTATTGTAAATGAGCAATTCTTTCTGTTCTATGTCATTAATTAAATTTAGTTGTTTGAGTTGTTTGACTATTTTGTTATTATTACTTTGGATAGATATTGTTGGGTTATGTTTGAGTAGTTTATATGTTAAAGGGTTATCTAACAGTTGATTCATTTTTTATTATAGGTAGTTTTGTCCAAAATTATAGTGTTATTACCTTTATCAGATTTTGTTACAATTAACTCAGGGTGTTGGTTTAGGAACTTTTGTTTTTGAAATAACCATATAATAAATAATAATATAATAATAAATGTTACATTGGACAAACAAAACAATACTTAATTAATAGAATTAACAACCATAAAATGATTGTAAACCATACAACCTAATTAGCAAAAGTAACAAAACGGCGTTAACTGCACATGCTAGCGTTAACCTTCATCAATTTGACTTTGATAATGTTAATATATTGGATAGAGAAGATAATTTTCTAAAAGGCTCATCTCGGAAATGTTACATATTCAATCTAATGAAAAAGTATCAATTTCAGGACAGACGTTAATAATCTAAGTAACATTTATAAACACTTAATTGACTACAAAAAAGGAAGAAGGAAATAAAAACACTAAGTCTACTGTTGTTATTGGATTGCCATTATAATTGCTTAATGCTACGTACTCTAAATCTTCTTTAGATTAATTGAGCCATATAGATAAATGTGTGTGTATGATTAGATTTATTTTGGCCTTGTTATGTACTATAATAGAAACTAACGTACAAATTACTGTGTTGTAAAAATTCTGTATAGAAAATCAGTTCTAGCATGCGTATATGAATATTTAATAACATGTTATCATTGTTGATAAGTAATTAGTGAACTAGCTAATTTGCTGTGTTTTAAACAAAAAATTTTAATTTGTGAATTATATAAGTAATATAACTAATAGATTGAGTTACCAACCCCATAATAGAATAATTATGACGTGTACTACCGTTGTGGTATTATCATTTATTGGGTTTTTATGAGGTGGGTGGCTCATTATTTTATCACGCCACAATTTTATGTCAACACTCTTGTTTCTTTGTAGCCTGAAGAAGTTTAAGTATTTAAATGAAACGTTGCTCATAAAACCGTTTTTTTGTCCTACGAGTCCTAACCCAGTAATTCTGAAGATGTATTTTAATTAATTACTGTCAATATCAAACATAGTATATTAATGTTCTGGAGTTTTCCACCTAAATGATGGACCTGTTCAATTCCGTCCAAGAAACTTATGGAGTGGTTTGTAGAATGAAATTAAGAGAATTTAACATCAACAGCAAAAACTAGCTAAGTTATATAATAGGCGAATTTTTACTAAGTTGTAGAAAACATGATTTAACACCCTCACATATCCAACACTATTTTAATTCGATGTATTCGCTTCTAACTAATGACAATCCATTTAAGAACGAAGTAGATTCCATAACCAGGAAATTCCAAAATCTGTCTTAAAATTAGAGATTAAAATAACATTTTGGAAACTTAATCAGGTATGCAATCATAATGATGAATTATTATCCTCTTTACAACAGGTTTTACCGTCTTACATAATTGATGAAGTTAAAAACTAGCACAAAATCTTATAACTATGAATTTAAAACCAGTAAGCAAAGACAAATTAATAAATTTAACAGGTTGATGGAGAACAATAAACCAATTGTGACTAATAACACTAACGATAATTGGATCCAAAACTTGTCTAATACAAAATTCCTGGTGAGATACTTAATTATTTGAGCCTAGGCCCAAAATTCGCGTTAGACTACACAAAAAAGATTTTCCAATGTTCGAGGTCATAAAGATGTAGAATATATAATTAAAAATGGTATCGAACCTCAAAATAAAGACCAAGTTAGAGCACAATGTACTAACGTGATAACCAATCACATGAATAAACTTAATAATAATCACAATAATAATATCAAGAACCTTAACAATAATTTTGAACGGTTATTTCAAAAAACAAAAAAGTTCCTAAACCAACACCCTGAGTTAATTGTAACAAAATCTGATAAAGGTAATAACACTATAATTTTGGACAAAACTACCTATAATAAAAAAATGAATCAACTGTTAGATAACCCTTTAACATATAAACTACTCAAACATAACCCAACAATATCTATCCAAAGTAATAATAACAAAATAGTCAAACAACTCAAACAACTAAATTTAATTAATGACATAGAACAGAAAGAATTGCTCATTTACAATAGTGTCCCTCAAAATATATGGTCTAATTAAAACACACAAAGAAGATTTACCAATTAGACCCATAGTGTCGAGCATTGGTTCTCCAACATATAAACTAGCTAAATATATCACAAGTATTCTCAATAAAATGATCCCTAGTTTTAAGTATAATATAAAAATTCAGAATCCTTAGTCAGCAAACTAAAAATGCAAACCTACCACATAATTACACATTAATTTCACTAGATGTCACTTCCTTTTTCAAATGTAACGTTAGAATTAACTATCACATTAATTGACAAGTATTGGATCCAAATATCTAAGTTGACGAATTTGAGTAATGACTTATTTAAAATATAGTAACGTTTATATTTAATTCAAGTTATTTTCAGTATGATAATAAATTCTATTCACAAACTTTTGGATGTGCCATGGGGAACCCTGCATCTCCAGTTTTAGCTAATATAGTGATGAATGACTTACTTACTACCATCATACCTACCTTACCGTTTAACGTACCATTCTTGTATTGTTATGTAGACGACATTCTAACTGCTATCCCTATAGGGCAAGATAAATTGATAATTCAAAATGTAATGAATATTACCATAGCCTAAAATTTACCATTGAACAAGAAAAAAACAATATTATTCCGTTTCTAGACTTATTACTAATTCGTAACAAGGATAATACTATAAGCATTGATTGGTATCAAAAACCTACAGCGTCCAATAGAATCATTAATTTTTATTCAAATCACCCTATATCCCAAAAAATAGGTATTATTAAGTCATTGAAACATAAAGTGATCAAACTGAGCGATCAATCTAAACATAAAGATAATTTTGACAGAATAAAAACGATTGCTAAATTAAATAATTATCCAAAGGAGCTTATTAATGGAATATTACACAAAGATAACAATAAACATAACAGTAATAACGGAGAATCTGGAGACCACGCTTGCACTTACAAAAAACTAATTAATATACCGAAACTTAGCAACCAACTAAAAATCATTTTTGAAAATAACAACAATAATATTGTTCTATATAACAAAAAAACGAATAACAGTCTATTTTCCAAACTAAAAGACAACACACCAAAATTTTATAACTCTAATCTAGTTTACCAAATTAATTGTAAAGAGTGCGATAAATGTTACATTGGACAAACAAAACAATACTTAATTAATAGAATTAACAACCATAAAATGATTGTAAACCATACAACCTAATTAGCAAAAGTAACAAAACGGCGTTAACTGCACATGCTAGCGTTAACCTTCATCAATTTGACTTTGATAATGTTAATATATTGGATAGAGAAGATAATTTTTCTAAAAGGCTCATCTCGGAAATGTTACATATTCAATCTAATGAAAAAGTATCAATTTCAGGACAGACGTTAATAATCTAAGTAACATTTATAAACACTTAATTGACTACAAAAAAGGAAGAAGGGAAATAAAAACACTAAGTCTACTGTTGTTATTGGATTGCCATTATAATTGCTTAATGCTACGTACTCTAAATCTTCTTTAGATTAATTGAGCCATATAGATAAATGTGTGTATGATTAGATTTATTTTGGCCTTGTTATGTACTATAATAGAAACTAACGTACAAATTACTGTGTTGTAAAAATTCTGTATAGAAAATCAGTTCTAGCATGCGTATATGAATATTTAATAACATGTTATCATTGTTGATAAGTAATTAGTGAACTAGCTAATTTGCTGTGTTTTAAACAAAAATTTTAATTTGTGAATTATATAAGTAATATAACTAATAGGTAAATTTTAACGTGATGTATTGTGGATTTGGTTTTAATAGTGTAATGTTACAGATTGAGTTACCAACCCCATAATAGAATAATTATGACGTGTACTACCGTTGTGGTATTATCATTTATTGGGTTTTTATGAGGTAGGTGGCTCATTATTTTATCACGCCACAATTTTATGTAAACACTCTTGTTTCTTTGTAGCCTGAAGAAGTTTAAGTATTTAAATGAAACGTTGCTCATAAAACCGTTTTTTGTCCTACGAGTCCTAACCCAGTAATTCTGAAGATGTATTTTAATTAATTAAGGGCTGTCAATATCAAACATACAATATTTTTTCTATAACTACAACCTTGTAAAGTGCTTAAAATTTACCGCAAGACTACAGAAATTCAGAAAGTTTGGCTTCCGTATTTATAGCAAGGTGGTTGTTAATAAATAAAATATTTAGATTAAACGTTGATTTAAAAAAAAACAGTGCCGTAAAACACCGTTTTACGCACTAGGGTGTGAAGTAAATCATGTTAAAGAATGACATGTTTCATGCACCAAAAAGGATGCAAAAATGTTTCCTTTTTAATGGAGTTGTGGAATAAAATATAATACAAACAGGAATAAGTGCTTTACAGTGAACAAAAATACTACGTACAATTTCAGTCTTAAATATTTGTCATACTAGGCCCATTATTGGTTACACGATCTAAATAAAACATTAAATATTACAATGCTTTTAAAATAATAATTATATAATCGAAAGTCAAACACTATTACTCTAATGTTACAAACAGTTATTCATTTTGTTACATCTTAGTTACTGTCACCTTCCGAACTTTCACTAAAGCTGCTCTCATCGTTAAAACCAAGGTAAATTATTAATGGTTCTATTACAGTATCCATTATTCCATCTAATCTGCACATTTTTTCTTCTTCTTTAATGACATGGTCAACACACTTTTGCAAGTATGCAGAAGTAACACTTTCAACCGCTTGTAAAAAAAGTTGCTTAACATCTTGTATTTTAAAACCTTTATTTTTAGACGCCACTTCATTTTTAATTTTTGCCCATATAAGTTCAATTGGATTCAGCTCACAATGATAAGGAGGTAACCTTAGCACAATTTTATTATCTCTTTTAGCCATTTCATCAGTTACATATGTATTATATTTACCTTTATGCAAATTAATTAAATGTAAAGTTCTGACCGAACCATACCTGAGTCAGAATTTATTTGTTTCGATTGTAACCATTCTTGCATTTCATTTTTTCGTGATGAAGGTGTGGGAATTCTCTCTAGTTTACGACTACGATATGCCGCGTTATCCATAACAATTACTCCATTATTGGGAACTTTATTTAATAATGCAGAAAACCATTCTTCAAATACTGCAGCATTCATTTCTTCAGGATAATCTGATGTTTTTTTGCCTTTAAAAAGGAATAACCCATCGTTTACAAAACCCTTTTCAGAACCAACATGTAAAACGATGAGACATTTTCCTTTAGCTGAAGGATTCTTTAAACCAGTAGACAGTCCCTCTACAAATGCTTGTCTTCGGCCAAGTTTCGTCAAGGTAGTAAATAATTCGACCTTCATTTCGATATTGCTTAATGGTTTTTAGATATCTTCGTCTCCATCTTATGTCATCACGTTCAATTAAAATACTTTTTCGATTGCGTTTCAAATAGCTACAAATAATTCAAGTGTCAATATACAGAGTTAGTTTATATGTTTATATTTGTCCATCATTAAGAAATAAATGCTTACTCAAAATTGATCTGTTTCATTAATTTATACAAAGAAGATCGACACATCTGTGGTACATCAGGACGACTCCGTATTTCTTTTAAAATATTATCCAATGTTGGAAGTTCATTGTTGTGAAAGAAGTTGTATATTATTTGTCGAACACATTTCTTAGTTATTATAAATTTTGTTATGAACGAAAAGTTCAAAGGTAAATATGTAATTAAAAATTATTAATTTTATTAAATACATAAATAAAAACTTTACCTCGAGTAGGATTTGAACCACATTCCATTAATATAAGTAATTTGATTGTAATCTCATTATATTTAGAATTTACATCAGTTCTACATACATAAAGACAAAATTTACATCGATTGGGGCTTGAACCTTGGTGGCGCAGTTGGTAGCGCGGTACTCTAAAAGTACAGGTCGTAGGTTCAAATCCTACTCGAGGTAAAGTTTTTATTTATGTATTTAATAAAAGTAATAATAATTTTTAATTACATTTCTTAGTTGTCTCATGATACATTGCTGCAACATGTGACCGTCCTCCAGAACTTGTAGATTGGGTAACAGCTCCGGTGTCTCTATGTTCTTTGATTGTGCGCTAAACAGTAAATTTTGTTGTATTTGCTGTATCTGCAATTTTCTTGACAATGGTGGTTATTTTCATTTGAGGAGTATCAGACAAAATTTGTTTATACATGTTTAAGATGCACTGCTTTTCCGACACCGATAAATGACCCAACTTCAAGAGTTTACGTTTTTTTGCAGAAGATACATTCACCTTGCTTGTGCTTGGCGTCGAGTCCATATTTAAAAAAGTAGGTACTTGATAAGAAAATTCCGAATTTAGTTCTTAAAAGAACTGATTTGTTTGGTTGAAATTTAGGTAAACAGAGATACAACACAAAAAAAGCAAGAATGAAATTTAAAAACGCAAAAAGGTAACAACACAAGTGCAACTGACAGTTAAAATTGTCAATTTAGCAATTTCCCTAGTGTAAACAAGGTGACATGTGAGCCAGTTGAAAGTATCCTTTTTTGCGGGAATTATTTGAAACGCTCCTCCTAGTTAAAAAATGAAGTATAGTCCGTTTTGTTGCACTTGTCCAAACCTGAATGTGTGCACCAATAGAGTAACTTATGATACTTGTATTTTAATATACTATTTATGGCACTGCGTGTTTTAATTTGCCTACAATATCAATGACACATGCGGAAAACAATGTCATACTTTATCTGATTAAACCTTTCAATAAAGTTATTAAATTTTGTAAACATTTTTTCATTTTATTTTAGTTTTTATAATATGGCAGGTATAACAAAAAAAAAACGATTAATACACTTGTATAACTGCCTTTAAAGTAATACTTCGTTAAAAGGCACTCGGCTTCGCCTCGTACTTTTAACCAGTCGCGCGTGCTTTAATAGTATAGTATGAAATTAGTTTAGAATGCAAGGGATTATGGCAGGAGTTTCCATTATTGCTTGAGTGGAGAGAAAGGAATAATGGAACGAATGCTATAATCCCGCATTATAAACGAATTTCATATGTTATTTTCGTTGACTTTGAGGCACAATTTAAATGAAACAATAATTTCAGATCGTTACAAAAAAAATATCGTTTCACAGGACTTCATGAACGGTCTTATTATATTTGCCATAGTTTTTCCATTATAAGTGTCATTTATTTTTTGTAAATAAACGAATTTTACAAAAATGGATTCAGACGTGGATGAAGAAATCCCTAAAAAAGCAGAAGAAGCTGAGTTGGGTCTTATACCTAAAAAGTCCGAAATAATTTATAAGACAGAGTTCGACAGATTTATTGAGTGGCTGCGCACGAATAATACGGAAACTGTTACAGAGAAGGTTTTGCTTGCGTATTTCCTTGATCAGGTAAGTTTATTACAGCATTATGGTGCATGTACTCCAAATTAAAATGTATGTTACGTCTAAAAAGGATGTGGACGTCAGCAAGTTTTCAAAACTCTCAGTATTCTTGAAAAATTGTTCTGTTGAGTACATACCACAGAAGTTATTGGTATTTTCAAAAGAGCACCTAATTAAATTTTTTCTTGAAACACCCAACGACAAATACTTACTTATGAATGTAAATTTTTACTTTACGATTATTCTTAATAAATATTATTCCATTTCAGGTAGTTGCAATATTTGGTGTGTTTGGCGGTTGAAGACGTATAGAATCTATGTGTTGGGGATGTTAAAGTAGTAATATTACCATATTAAACGATGACAGTAGAGTAAATTATATTGACCTCATTAAGAAGTACATGAGTTTAAGACCGAAGCATGTGAAGATTGAAGTTTTTTTTATTCTACAATGGGAGTAAATGTACCTGTAATCCTATTGGCATTAACATATTTGGTCAGATTTCTTGATAGATTGCCAAGTATTTAAATATTCCCAATGCCAATCAATACACAGGGTATTCATTTCGTAGAACTTCTGTGACAATCTGGCAGGCCGTGGAGATTAGTACTATATTAGTCTAAGCGAACTAAACCTAACCTCTCACCTAGAAAGGAGAGCTGTTAATTCCCTTCCCTCGATTAAAATTCTCCCGCTAGACAAAGGAAACGCGACTATGGTGATGGATATAGACCTATGGGGAAAAACCGGGTCATGGTCAGGAATACACAGAACTTCATGGAAACGATCAGAAACTTCCAACCTAACCACGAAGAGATACTGGTAATCTTCAACATCGTGAGCCTATTCACAAATGTGCCCACCGATAAAGCAGTAACTATCATAAGGACAGGCTAAAAAAGGATGAAGCATTAGGCGAACGCACGCAACTCTCGGTAAACACAATAATGGAACTTATAACAATATTCATTAGTACTACATACTTCCACGTAGAAGACAAATTCAACCAACAAGAGTTTTGGATAGCGATGGGTTCCCACTATCATCTGTAGTGAGCAATAATATATACATGGAAAACTTCGAAGAGCAAGTAATCTCCAAATTCACGAAAAAACCAATGATGTGGCTTAGATACGTTGACGACACCTTCGTAGTTTGGCAACACGGCAAGCATAATCTGGATGAATTCCTAGATCATCTAGATAGCAGCACACCCTCCATACAATTCACAATGGAATTGGAGTCGGAACAAAAACTGTCATTCCTGAATTTACTTATACACAGGAATGACAACACTTTCACGGAAAATGTATTTAGGAAACCTGCCCACATAGGGAGGTACCTGCACTACAACTCAACCACTACAAAAGTGTGAAGTTAGGTATGGAAAGATGATTGTACGATAGAGCCCAAGCAATATTCTCCAAACAAGAGGACATGAAAAAAGAAAATATCGCTAAAAGACTTAGAGAAAATGGCTACCCCCATCTAACACCTAACGTAAACTGAGAAAGGGTAACAGAAAAAGAAGAACCTATATACACAGCGATATACAAGGTACTCCAAAAAAAAAGGATAGGCATCAGATACAGCATACGCACTACCTTCAAATGGACAAGAACGCTTAGGGAATAGTAACCTAAACCAAACCACACAATGAAGACCAGAATTCCAAGAACGGTGTATACAACCTGCCATTCGAATAGGGCAGAGCATATATAGGAGAGAGCAGTAGACCACTCAAAGTGAGAAGTCGGGAACATAAAAGCAACATCCGCAAACGGGAAAGAGAATGTTCAAGAATCGCCGAACATGTCTGGGAACGAAGACCACCGCATACAATTGAACAGCATACAGATAATGACAAAGGACGAGAATACAACTCGCCGGAACATCTCACTAACGTAACATCCGATAAGCCAAGCTAGTGTACATGACAGGTACCAAAGTTCGAGTCTGAGAGTAGCCATTTGCCTGGGAAAAAATCGTATTATATGAATTCGACTCAACTGTCCTTCTCAGGACTAAGCCTTATGACGGAAGCAGAGTCCGCACCCGAAACGTGGCGCTATGAAGGAAAAACTGTGGAAATAGGCGATCAACTCAACCAACCATAAAATGTCTCTAATTAATTTATTTTAATGAAAGTATTTGATAACGCTCTCAAATGTAACATTAGCGTTGAGGTTTATCAGCAAACCCGACTATAATATCATGAAAAGCGCCGTTAAGAATTCCATGCAAACGTATCGCTAAATTCGGCATACTATGAGGCAAGGTTGACCTGTATTCCCATAATTTAATTTTGACTGATAAGTAATCGCTCTAGTAATACAACTGAATTTAATTAAATTAGTAATGTAAATTCTAGTGCTATTGTTTGGGTACATCAAATGAACCATTGTTGCTTGTCGAAATATTTTGACTTTACTATGCTAAAAAATGTGAGGAAGCTATATTTTTGTAAAAAACGTATTTTTCTCGAAAACAACACAATTTATGTATAGTAAAGGATATGACAAACTTGTAACGGCTTTAGTAATGCATCATATAGCATCATAATAATGCAGAGTGTTCTAAGTTTTAACTATCCATTACCTGAGAGCACTTTTGCAAAAAACTAGATAGGTTTCATAAAAAAAATAAAAGGAATTGATGTTGGATAATTAGTTTCAATTGTATTCTATATATAATCTTGTCAAAATGTTTTTATTATACTTTTCTTTCTGTAGGAAACACTTTACGCACTATAAACTTAATGCACATGTTTTGTTACATAATAATTATGTACACTCAAATTTGTATAATTATTAATCTCGTGTTATCTGTAAATTGTTTTACAGCAATCAAGTTTGGTATTCCCGTTTCGTTTTAAATAGTAAAGCAAAAAAAGTGAAGTACAATGAAAGTTAAAAAGTTTGTTTCGGGGACTAATACAGTGTGCTTAAAAAGACACAAAATTGTAATATTTTACAGAATGAAAATATAATTTTAAATTTCATTAAATCAAAGTCAAAACTTTTGTAAGCGAAAATTGTCACAGTTTAATTTAAAGTTTAATGTTGCGTAAGTGCTTCTTGATTAAGGCAGAATTAGTGAAACAGTACCTCTCTTAAATTATGAATTGTTCAATTATAGAATAAATAATATATGTATTCAAATGAGATTGATTACAATTAGACTTAAAAATGTATCTACTCTGTGATAAATACATAAAACTAAAGTTTCCTGAGGAATATTGAAATACTCCATCCAGTGATAGTAGCACAATACATTTATTTTGATAAAATCAGTTTAATAAAAAAATTCTAGACATTAAATCTTCTGAAAAGATATCCGCTTTATTGGTTTTTACGTTTTCTGAACGTAATAGCCCACCCCGCTGCTGTTTTTAGTTGTTCGTTGCATTAAAAATTATTTTTATCAACAAACGTGAACGTTCTCTTGTTAGAAAATGTTGCTGTATGGTAATAAAATGTATATAGTTTATTTATGATTTGAAGAAACAAAATCTGTTTAATTACAATATTTCATTTTTGAATATGCAATTGCATTCTTTTTTTTTGTTAATTTTCTGCAAATTTAACCGTTTTGATAACAATTATAGTTATCGTCTTCTGTAACGATAAGTTTTTAAAAAATTAATTACGAGGTCGAACAAGTATATGAAATCTGAAAACGCATATTTGCTTTTTTGAATTATTTAATCTAAATACAATATATTATAAGTTTTTGTTATGAACGAATAACTTCAAAAGTAAATATGTAATAAAAAATTATTATTAATATTATTTAACAAAATTTAATAAAATTAATAATAATTTTTAAATACAATGTAAGTGCAAAGTTGTGAAACATTCTAATTTGAAAGCGATAAAATCGCATACTATATCTATGATATAATATTTACCAAATTCACAAAAAATCTAACAAAATATAATTTTTCCTTAGCACTTAAGTGTTATTGTTATGATACAGTTAAAACAGAATATTTACATTTTAATCTTGTTTAACTTTTAATTGTAAATGTTAGATTATTACAATACTTTTGACACTTAACATGTTTAATTGGTAAAGCATTTACTTCGAAGTGTAGCAAAAACACGGCAAAAACTAGACATACCTAAGCATAAATTACCATTCTGCCTTTTTTAAGTGTAAAATTCCAAACCCACTTAATCGGATATTTTGATTTAGTTTGTTGAAGTTTAAAAGAACCATTGATCGTATTGATCGTATATCTGCAGAAGACATAGTAATCTGAGGACTGTTCAGAAGGGCATCTCCAAGAATCCTACCAGAAAGGGGTTAAGTGTTAAAACCCAGTGCTTTTCCTTATTCTTGGTGGAGTAACGTCACAGTTTTTTTGCGCAGGAAATTGAAACGTTCCTTCGAAAACGTACAGACCTTCGGTCTCACTGCTCGCAAATAAGTAGAGAACTCGCTGTATATAAACCGCTTAATTAGTTTGTGTGGTTATAACGTTCGTTCCGTAGACCTGTATATAAGTAATTAGAGTATCATATCGCGGTGTAAAATTAAATTCACGCAATTGCTACGGAGAATTAGACTAAAAATATTTCACAGTAGTTATGGTCTCGAGAGGGTGTTACTTATGTCTACGTAATATTTCGTTCACTGTTGTTGCATCTATCCCACATTCCTGACTAATTTTTCTAGTTGAATTATCTGGATCAATTTGGATTTGGGCAAGAACGTTAATTTCATTATCTGTGGGTTGCATCTGGTACTTATTTCTATTGCATTTCCCATACATACCCGATTCTGTCATTCTCTGCGAAATATTAAAAAATGTCTTTTTTGAGGCAGCCACCTCAAAGGATATAACTTAAGATAGCTTTGGGCTGCGGGTGCACTATTTGTATATCTTGTGATATACAGATCGTACATATCTTTTTTTTTTCGCTAATAGTGTAGCGAACCATGTTGAAAGTGCATACTAATGATAAAACTAAATCTGACAATAGTTGTCAAACTGTCAGAAGTAAAGCTTACTACACGAAATTGCTTTCTAATACCCATTTCGGGCAACATACTTTATATGGAGTTTGGTAAAATTAAAGTATTGGTAATTATAAATCTTTGCTTTTAGTAACAATTAAAAACTTAAAAATTTATTTTGAACAAAATTGTTGTAAAGTAATACCAAAAATAAAATTAAACAAGAAAAATTGGTCAATAATTCGGGATAGCTGCAATAACAGTGAATAGAATATTACGCAAGCATAAGTAGGTGCTGTGCATTTTGAATTAAATAACCCATCGCAAGAAGCACGTGTGTTGTCGACAAATATACAAAGCGGCCGCACCCTTTTAAGTTTCGAAGAGTCCAAAAACTGCATGTAGCCGATTCTGACAGATGATTACACTTTTATCTTTGGTTTAATAGAAAATTGCGAAACAATCCATTGATTTTTCATGGACGCAACTTAGTGGAATGGTCAGGTATGTCATACCAATGTGTTTATCTATACATACTCTACAAAAAATTGCAGAAAAACCTCAGGTCCGTATTTAAAAAAATAAGTTGAGGGTGGCCCTGGAAAGACAAAACGTCGGAATGAAATTTCTGACGCGAAGGCGGAAAACTCGGTTTAATAAAAATGTCTGAATATTTCAAAATATATAAAAATACCCTACATATTTTCAAGATTTTGCAAGAAAGTCCTGTAATGCACTAGAATTCGCCTAGTTTAACTTTGCATATAAAAGTTTTATCGGGTCAAATGAAAATTGAGAATATATATATATATATATATATATATATATATATATATATATATATATATATATTGAGATGGTTAGAGATAAGATTAAATACAGGGACAAGAGTAAACAAGCTTGTATTCTTTATAGTGGGCAAATTGAAATAGACTGAGTATGTATACACTGCGTTTTAATAAGTTAAGTAGTAGACGAGTGAGAGAATTTGGTTTTGATTTAACGAAACAGGCTTGGTAGAATTTGCACAAGTTTGTTTATTCATAAAAGGTAATGGGCTATATAAGAAGCATGTGAGGAAGGTCAGAAGGATTGATATTTGTGAGTACGATTAAGGTCGTAGAACATATTTCAGTAAATTTACAGTTTATTCAAAGTATTTATGCAATTAGAAACTTTACAGATGAAGTAGGTTTATAATAATATGTAGAACATGTAACGAGTTAGTTACAATGCAGGAAATATATAAACTTTAAGAACACGAACACGGTTTAGTTATAATTTACAGACAAAGTGTACAAAAAGTGCAGGATATGTGGTAATGCGTTGTAAACATTAATTAGAACATGAACAACATTTCTACATTGGGATATTTAACATAAAATACTTTTGTGTACAACATCTACATAAATGTGTAAACAATATGGATTTCTGAATTGACAAAGTTTTAGCTATACAGTGAAAGTAAACAGTATTGATGTTAAAGACAGTTATAACAACATCATAAAATAACATTTCAACTGATTTGGACGTTGTAAACGGAAGTTATGAGTAAAATTGTAATAAATTAGGTTAAGTATTAATTTTAAGGATTTTGCAAATTTATAGTTTTGTAGGATAATTTAAGCTTAAAATAAATTATAAAAGTAATTAATAGGTTTCCTCGTTTTCATAAAGAAATTTACATGTACAAGGTATATGAATATAAAATTAGAAAAGTGGGGTTAACTACCTAAAATTTAATATGAAAAAGGAATTTCTGTTAAAATTAAATTTATGATTTGAAATAAATGTGTTCTGATAAAGTTTTTCGTGTAGATTACGAATTAGTTTCATTAGTTTAGGCAGAAATATAGAGTTCTTAGATATAAGTAAAATTAGATTATAAATTGTCAAATTGCATAGTGTCAAAGCAAACTAGGGCTTGTGAGGTATCTTTTATGCAGAATTTTGCCCTGATTCCGAATCTGTTTTCAAAAAGTAAATCCGGCTTATTTTAAGAAAGTTATAGCATAATTTGTATTTTAGTTAAGTTAACAATTTGTTTAGACCAATCAGAGGCTTGGATACTTTGTGTGTATGGTACAGAAAAAGTTGAAATTTTGGTATCTAACAGAAAAGTATAAAAGGAATTGCTCCTGATTTCTCGATCTCTTACTCTTGCACTTACAATTTTGAATTTTCACAACTGACAAGTAGTTAAGTGTTAATAGTGTTGGTGTTAATATGTAAGTTTTAAGTTACGTTAATATTATCGGATTTTTGAAACGCGGTCAGTGAAGAGTCGAGACCTCAGTAACAATTATTTTAACCTACGATTAAATTTAAAGATAGGTTACCGATATAATTGTTGATTATAATAAATTTGTTTCGATTCGATTATGTGTTCATATTTCGGTTTGTGTTTTATCTTTTTTTTGTCAATAAAATTATTCAGTTCTCTGGATTTGATGTTTATTTTTTGCGACGTATAGTTATTAACAAACTAAATTCCATAACGGGATCTAAAACGAAAGTGAAATTAATTAAAATTTATATGAACATAAAATATAATTTTAAAATCGAAAAATATTGTAAACATCTAAAACAACATATAAATAATATACGATTTAAAACACAGTGCTTAATTGAAACTATATAAGCAATATTACGTAACATCACAATTACCACGAAGAAAAGTCGTTCATCAACAATTTGGAATTGGAAAAGGAAATCTATGCAGCACCATTATGAACAACAGAGCAGTATCATCGGCTACACATGGGAAGAAGTCTACCCACGATATTAATATGGAACCACCCAAATGAAACATCTTTGGGAAAATGCAGATATGGATGTGAGTGAAATTTTATTATCATAACCCATACATTGTATTGATTATTCGTTTGATTTCCTGTATTTATGTTTTTATTAATTATATGTGTAAATGTTTGTGCGACAACATGTTATAAATATCTGTAAGGTAAATAAACCGGTGTTATTATCAACTTTTCAATTTTAATTTTAAACAAAACATAATTGAACTCACATATTTAAGATCTTTTATTGACATTTTTGACAGGCTGCATTTTAATTCAGTTAGAACGCTACGCATGTGTGATTATGCAGGTTCAACTAAGGTCTGTTTCACATACTAAACAATTATTATAATTTGCAATTTATTTGACAAAGAACATTTTTATATTAAAAGTAAATTTTTTATGGTTTCACGATTACATTTAAACGCAATGAAAATTACATCAAAGGTTAAATTATGTTTATTTTATTTGCCAACAATGAGCGATAAAGCTACATATATATATATATATATATATATATATATATATATATATATATATATATATATATATATATATAATATATAAATTCCTTCTCCGAGACATCCAGACATCATGGCCGATCCTTGACGAAACTTGGCAAAAGTTGTAAAATGAGCTAATAAATCGATTAAGCGATAGTGAAAAAAGTCGATTGCACAACCTTCTATACCTACATATGTATATGTAATTTGTGAGTTAAAAATATATATCTCGCTTATCTTTCAAGATAACTATGGACTGTTCATATCATTTTAAAGCAAATTTCGCTCCCTTTCAAATAAAGTGTGTATATGTGTATATTATACCAGCAATACGAGGAATGTTTTCAATTTCCTGAAAAACCGGAAGTAGTGTTTTCATCAGGATAATACTGTTTTATTAGCGCAAATGAATAGAGTTTATTTCCAAAATCCCAAGTTTGTAACCGAAATAGTTAGAAAGTTATAACAATATCAATATTAGATTATAAGAGTGGCTGGTTGCCTAGAAAATATAAAAAAAAACAAAACAAAAATTCTTGAAGGGAAAATTGAACGAATCAATTTCGAACAATTGCTTAAGTTTGACCGCTTAAATGGAGGCAAATTTATAGCATGATTTATTACGTATAGAATTTTTTTTAAAGGACCTTTATTTAGTTACGCATATCTACTTCCAAGTCTTTTATATCTTGCACGATATCGGAAATATACATTTCTACAAACAAAATGTATATGTGACTGTAACTGTGGCCATATTCAATTCCGAAAGTTTTGAAAAATTAAAAAAATTGCATTTCATGTGAGTTATTGATGACCTGAATTTCAATCTTCTATGTTAAGGATTGAAACTTTGCCCCCAAAATAACACCCTTATTTTCACCCCTGTATGCCTATTGCGTTCAAAAGCTTGTTTTGTCGACATAATTGTCTGGTAGGCCTTCATTCCAAATTTCATCAAAATCGTTCGTATAGTTTCGGCTGGCGAGTGACCACAGACATACAGACACATAAAGACCCACACACAGATATTTTGAAAATTAAAAAAATTTTTTCGGGTTCAGGAAGTCGTAAAACATTAAAATTACGCAACTTATTTTTTCCATTTTTTTCGACCGCAATACATTCTTGTTTAGCAAGAACCGGTTTTTGTCCATAGCCATAACGTTTTGACATAACGGCAGACCAAAGCCGAAGCATACAGATTCTTCTTTTTATATTCGGAACAAGAGATGGAAGATATTGCTGATTACCCCGCGATCCTCTAGACTGTGTTACTTGTCCTTTTCAAAACTCTAGACTGAATTATTTTACCCACACAAAACTCCAGACTATATTATTTGACCTATACAAAACTCTTAACTGTGTTACTTGACCTTTAAAAAACTCTAGACTGTATTATTTGATCTTTACAAAACTCTAGACTGTACTATTTCACATACACAAACCTCTAGACTGTATTATTTTACATATACAAAACTCTAGACTGTACGACTTGACCTTTACGGAACTCTAGACTGTATTATTTGACCTATCCTCCAGACTGTATTACTTATCCTTTGGAGAACTCTAGACTGCATCAGTTTACCTACACAAAACTCCAGACTGTATTATTTGATTTATACAAAACCCTTAACCGTACTATTTGACTTTTGAAAAACTCTAGACTATATTATTTGAGCTATACAAAACTCCATTTTGTATTATTTGACCTATACAAACCCATACACTGTATTATTTGACCTTTACAAAGCCCTAGACTGTAATAATTGACCTTCACAAAACTCTAGACTGGACTATTTCACCTGTATATAACTGTACACTGTACTATTTGACCCATACATAACCCTACGCTGTATTAATTGACCTTCACAAAACTCTAGACTGTACTATTTCACCTGTACATAACTGTAGACTGTACCAATTGACCTTTACAAGCCTCTAAACTGTATTATTTGACCTATACCAACCTCTACACTGCATTATTTGACATTTACAAAGCCCTATAGTGCATTATTTTACCTATACAAAACTCTAGACTATATTATTTGACCCATACATAACCTGCGCTGTATTATTTTACCTATACAAAACTCTAAACTGTATTAATTGACCATCACAAAACTCTGAACTGTACATAACTCTAAACTGTATTATTTGACTTATACAAACTTCTACACTGTATTATTTGACCCATACATAACCCTACGCTGTGTTATTTTACCTATACAAAACCCTAGACTGTATTAATTGACCATCACAAAACTCTGGACTGTACTGTTTCAGCTGTACATAACTGTAGACTGTACTATTTGACCTTTAAAAACTCTAAACTGTATTATTTGGCTTATACAAACTTCTACACTGTATTATTTGACCTATACAAAGCCCTATACTGCATTATTTTACCTATACAAAACTCTAGACTATATTATTTGACCCATACATAACCCTACGCTATATTATTTGACCTATACAAAACCCTAGACTGTATCAATTGACCTTCACAAAACTCTAGGCTTTACTGTTTCACCTGTGCATAACTGTAAACTGTACCATTTACCTTTACAAACCTCTAAACTGTATTGTTTGACCTATACAAACCTCTACACTGCATATTTGACCTTTACAAAGCCCTATACTGCATTATTTTACCTATACAAAACTCTAGACTAGATTATTTGACCCATACATAACCCTACGCTGTGTTATTTTACCTATACAAAACCCTAGACTGTATTAATTGACCATCACAAAACTCTGGACTGTACTGTTTCAGCTGTACACAACTGTAGACTGTACTATTTGACCTTTAAAAACTCTAAACTGTATTATTTGGCTTATACAAACTCCTACACTGTATTATTTGACCTATACAAAACCCTATACTGCATTATTTTACCATACAAAACTCTAGACTATACTATTTAACCCATACATAACTCTACGCTGTATTATTTGACCTGTACAAAACCCTAGACTGTAATAATTGACCTTCACAAAACTCTAGACTGGACTATTTCACCTGTATATAACTGTACACTGTACTATTTGACCCATACATAACCCTACGCTGTATTATTTGACCTTCACAAAACTCTAGACTGTACTATTTCACCTGTACATAACTGTAGACTGTACCAATTGACCTTTACAAGCCTCTAAACTGTATTATTTGACCTATACCAACCTCTACACTGCATTATTTGACATTTACAAAGCCCCATACTGCATTATTTTACCTATACAAAACTCTAGACTATATTATTTGACCCATACATAACTCTACGCTGTATTATTTTACCTATACAAAACTCTAAACTGTATTAATTGACCATCACAAAACTCTGAACTGTACATAACTCTAAACTGTATTATTTGACTTATACAAACTTCTACACTGTATTATTTGACCCATACATAACCCTACGCTGTGTTATTTTACCTATACAAAACCCTAGACTGTATTAATTGACCATCACAAAACTCTGACTGTACTGTTTCAGCTGTACATAACTGTAGACTGTACTATTTGACCTTTAAAAACTCTAAACTGTATTATTTGGCTTATACAAACTTCTACACTGTATTATTTGACCTATACAAAGCCCTATACTGCATTATTTTACCTATACAAAACTCTAGACTATATTATTTGACCCATACATAACCCTACGCTATATTATTTGACCTATACAAAACCCTAGACTGTATCAATTGACCTTCACAAAACTCTAGGCTTTACTGTTTCACCTGTGCATAACTGTAAACTGTACCATTTACCTTTACAAACCTCTAAACTGTATTGTTTGACCTATACAAACCTCTACACTGCATATTTGACCTTTACAAAGCCCTATACTGCATTATTTTACCTATACAAAACTCTAGACTAGATTATTTGACCCATACATAACCCTACGCTGTGTTATTTTACCTATACAAAACCCTAGACTGTATTAATTGACCATCACAAAACTCTGACTGTACTGTTTCAGCTGTACACAACTGTAGACTGTACTATTTGACCTTTAAAAACTCTAAACTGTATTATTTGGCTTATACAAACTCCTACACTGTATTATTTGACCTATACAAAACCCTATACTGCATTATTTTACCTATACAAAACTCTAGACTATACTATTTAACCCATACATAACTCTACGCTGTATTATTTGACCTGTACAAAACCCTAGACTGTAATAATTGACCTTCACAAAACTCTAGACTGGACTATTTCACCTGTATATAACTGTACACTGTACTATTTGACCTTTACAAAACTCTAAACTGTATTATTTGACCTATACAAACCTCTACACTGTTTTATTTGACCTTTACAAAGCCCTATACTGCATTATTTTACCCATACAAAACTCTAGACTATATTATTTGACCCATACATAACCCTACGCTATATTATTTGACCTATACAAAACCCTAGACTGTATCAATTGACCTTCACAAAACTCTAGGCTTTACTGTTTCACCTGTGCATAACTGTAAACTGTACCATTTGACCTTTACAAACCTCTAAACTGTATTGTTTGACATATACAAACCTCTACACTGCATATTTGACCTTTACAAAGCCCTATACTGCATTATTTTACCTATACAAAACTCTAGACTAGATTATTTGACCCATACATAACCCTACGCTGTGTTATTTTACCTATACAAAACCCTAGACTGTATTAATTGACCATCACAAAACTCTGGACTGTACTGTTTCAGCTGTACACAACTGTAGACTGTACTATTTGACCTTTAAAAACTCTAAACTGTATTATTTGGCTTATACAAACTTCTACACTGTATTATTTGACCTATACAAAACCCTATACTGCATTATTTTACCTATACAAAACTCTAGACTATACTATTTAACCCATACATAACTCTACGCTGTATTATTTGACCTGTACAAAACCCTAGACTGTAATAATTGACCTTCACAAAACTCTAGACTGGACTATTTCACCTGTATATAACTGTACACTGTACTATTTGACCTTTACAAAACTCTAAACTGTATTATTTGACCTATACAAACCTCTAAACTGTTTTATTTGACCTTTACAAAGCCCTATACTGCATTATTTTACCCATACAAAACTCTAGACTATATTGTTTGACCCATACATAACTCTACGCTGTATTATTTTACCTATACAAAACTCTAGATTGTATTAATTGACCTTCACAAAACTCTGACTGTACTATTTCTACTGTACATAACCGTAGACTGTACTATTTGACCTTTACAAAACTCTAAACTGTATTATTTGACTTATACAAACTTCTACACTGTATTATTTGACCATACAAAGCCCTATACTGCATTATTTTACCTATACAAAACTGTAGACTATATTATTTAACCCATACATAACTCTACGCTGTATTATTTGACCTATACAAAACACTAGACTGTATTAATTGACCTTCATAAAACTCTAGACTGAACTATTTCACCTCATCATACCTGTAGACTGTACTATTTGACCTTTACAAAACACTAAACTGTATTATTTGACCTATACAAACCTCTACACTATATTATTTAACCCATACATTACTCTACGCTTATTATTTGACCTATACAAAACTCTAGACTGTAATAATTGACCTTCACAAAACTCTAGACTGTACCATTTCACCTGTACATAACTGTAGACTGTACTGTTTGACCTTTACAAAACTCGAAACTGCATTATTTGACCTATTCAAAGCCCTATACTTCATTATTTTACCTATACAATACTCTAAACTGTATTATTTGACCCATACATAACTCTACGCTGTATTATTTTTGACCTTTATAAAACTCTAAACTGTATTATTTGACCTATGCAAATATCTACGTGACCGTATTTGTGATATACAAAACTCAACACAAACTTTTAGCCTATACAAAGCTCTATATGTTAAAAATAAGAGTGGAAATCACTCTTAACACTTATACAAATTTGTGTATTACTTTGTTGACCAATTCATCAGCTAATAAATTTGAAAGTTGTGCACTGAGTTCCTTTTTCAATCACCCAGAAATAGGTGTCAAATGTAATCCACCTGTATATGGATCCATATTAAAATTTTTTTTGTAATTTTAATTATAAAAACTTTATTTATGCTATACAAAACTATAGATAACTTTTTATTTATGAATAACATTTGTTATCTAAAATAAACGCATTTTTTTTACGTCAAGTTAGGTATACGGTTTTGTATATTTGTTCAGGCCTTAAAGAAGCATATACAAAACTTTACAGTGTACAAAACTATACAAAACTAAAAGAATTAAATACTTTATTCAATTTCCGTATAAAAACTATCAACTCTATGTTTCAAGACAGATGTCGTGAGGGTAATAAAGGAGTAGTATTATTTCGCACGAAACAACTGTCATTTATTTTAATATTAATTGCAGAACACAATCAAATATTTTTAAAAACCACGGTTATCTGCTACACAGACGTGTACTATTGCCATAAAATTAGTTGCTTACAATTTGTAAAAATTAATACGAAAGCATGACTGACCAACAATATTTAAAATTTGTAACCGTGTGTTTTAAATATTGTTCTTCAATGAATGAAATTTTGAAAATAAAAGACTCATAAATAACAATGTCCAATGCCCAAACGAGCCGCTTATGAGAACAACTAAAAATCATATTCACGCCATACGATTGGGCATATTCCACTAAATAAATGTACAGAGCGCTATAATTTAAGGCGAAACCATTGTGAAGATATTTGAATTAATCAGACCTTAGGGCGCCATCTTCCAAGAGCTCCAGCTCTCTTAGGAAATATTTTGTGTGGTAAGGTAATTTACATTACATCGACACAGCCGAAACTATACGAACGATTTTGATGAAATTTGGAATGAAGGCCTACGAGACAATTATGTCGATAAAACAAGCTTTTGAACGCAATAGACATACAGGGAGTGAAAATATGGATGTTATTTTGGGGGCAAAATTTCAATTTTTAACATAGAAGATTGAAATTCAGTTCATCAATAACTCGCATGCAATGTAATTTTTCTAATTTTTCAAAACTTTCGAAATTGAATATGCCCGCAGTCACAGTCACATATACATTTTTTTTTGTAGAAATGTATATTTTCGATATCGTTCAAGATATAAAAGAATTGGAAGTAGATATGCATAACTAAATAAAGGTTCTTTACAAAAATTTCTTTAAGTAATAAATTATGGTATAAATTTGCCTCCATTTAAGGGGTCAAACTTAAGCAATTATTCGAAATTGATTCGTTATATTTTCTCTTCAAGCATTTTTTTTGTTCTTTTTTATATTTTGTAGGCAACCAGTCTATCATATAATCTAATATTGATATTGTTATAACTTTCTAACTATTTTGGTTACAAACTTGGGATTTTGGAAATAAACTTTGTTCATTTGCGCTAATAAAACGATACTATCCTGATGAAAACACTACTTCCGGTTTTTACGGAAATTGAAAACGTTTCTCGTATTGCTGGTATAACATACACATACACATACTTTATTTGAAAGGGAGCGAGATTTGCTTTGAAATCATATAAACAGTCCATAGTTCTCTTGAAAGATAAGCTAAATAAACATTTTTAACTCTCAACTTACATATACGTATGTAGGCGTAGAAGATTGTGCAATCGACTTTTTTTTCACTATCGCCTAATCGACTTATTAGCTCATTTTACAACTTTTTGCCAAGTTTCGTGAAGGATCGGCCATGATGTCTGGATGTTTCGGTGAGGGGGGTTTATTAGGGTCAGTTTTTGGTTTTAATTAAATGTTTTTGAAACAGCTGAATATTTCAAAACATATAAAAATACTCTAGATGTTTTTTAGTATTTTGCAAGAAAGTCCAGTAATGCACTGGAATTCACCTAGTTTAACTTTGTTTATAATAGTCTTAATGGGTCAAATGAAAATTGAGATATACTGAGAAAGATATACAAATAAAAGATTTTACCTGTTTTGAAGGACGAAAGGTTTGACATTGTATCTACTGCCGAATCGCAAAATGTGCTTTTTGTGTTTTTTTTTTATGATTATGGGCCTATTTTCCCTATCGTGCTAAAGCACTCAGGAACACTTAAGAGGATGGTTAGAGGGACATTTAATTGTCTATGAACATCTACCTTAAATTTTTTCACATCATAACTGAGAGGAAAACAGGAACTAGGGAGGTAATTCCAGAGTTTAGAAGCCGTGTAGAAGAATGTGGATTGCGCGCGTTTGGTACAAGAAGAGATTTGTACTAGATACTAATGATGTGGATGATAGAACTGAGTATTCTTAGCAAAGGTAGCCCGAGATGGGATCAAAGAATGTAATTCACCAGCGCAATAGCCCTTGTAATACCGATAATACAAAGAAAAAACTGAAGCGATTCCTCTATGCTCAAGGGACTGTATATCAAAAGTTAAGAACGGGTCTCTTATAAGCCTAATCGCTCTCTTTTGTATATGATTAACGGTATCGGGAGCCTATTGGGGAGCCCCAACCCAGGGGTGAGAATTATACTCTAGATAAGGTCGACTTTGGGCCTTATACAGCAGAAAGGGTAGTCGGGAGGTAAAGTACTGCTTATATCTATCCAAAAAGCCTATTTTACGAGTAGCTGTTTTGGTAGAAGATGGTCAACCTCTTTTAATTCATCTGTCAATATAGAATTATCGCAACTCATGATGTGTGTTCGGCAAAGGACTATTCATAAAACGGAGTCTAAGTCACATCTCTTTAACCCTTTAACTAACAAATTTTGACATTATTGCACGTTTTTTTTTGTTTTGATACCACATTATCAATAGCCATAATATTACTAAACGCTACGTGACTGCAATTGTATTATACAAACCTGAAAACAACTTTATTGAGTAAACATAATTTTAAACCGTGTTATTTGGCCTATACAAAACACTACATAGTACTATTTTAACCCATACAAAACCCTAGACTGTATTATTTGACCTCTATAAAACTGTAGACCGCAACATTTGGCCTATACAAAAGTCTGTATTATGTGACCTATACAAAACTCTAGACAGTAGTATTTGACCTATACAAAACCCTAAACTGTACTATTTGACATTTACAAAACTCTAGACTGTATTATTTGACTTATGCAAAACCCAAGACTGTATTATTTGACCTTTACAAAACTCTAGACTGTGCTATTTTACCCATTCAAAGCTCTAGACTGTATTATTCGACCTATACAAAACTCTAGACTGTATTATTTGACCTATACAAAACTGTAGACTGTATTCTTTGACCTTTACAAAACTCTAGACTGTATTATTTGACCTATACAAAACTCTAGACTGTATTATTTGACCTATACAAAACTCTAGAGTATTTTTGACCTATACAAAACTTTAGACTGTATTATTTAACCTATGCAAACCTCCAGTATTGTTTGACTTATAAAAAACTATAGACTGTATTATTCGACCTACAAGGAGCCCTAGACTGTATTATTTCATTTATACAAAACCCTAGACTTTATTATTTGGCCTATACATACCCCAATATTGTAATATTTGACCTATACAAAGCTATAGATTGTATTCTTAGATCTATACAAAACTTTATACTGTATTATTTAACCTATAAAAAACTCTATACTGTATTTTTTGACCTATACAATACCCTAGACTATCATTTGACCTTTACAAAACTCGAAACTGTACTATTTTACTTATAAAAAACTCTAGACTGTATTATTTGACCTATACTAAACTCTACGTGAATCTATTTGTGATATACAAACCTCAACACAAACTTGTTAAGTTACACAAAACTCCCTATGTGTTAAAAATAAGAGTCAAAGTCACTTATACAAATTTTTTGACCATTCCACATCTAATAAATAAGGAAGTTGTACGCTGGGTTGATTTTTAAATCACACATAAATAGGGGTCAAATATAATTCACCTGTACATGGATCCAAACTTTTTAAATATTTTATTTTGTAATTTTAATTATAGAAAACTTTGTTTATGCATACAAAACTATACATAAATTTTCATTTATGAATATAATTTTTATCTAAAAAATACATTGTTTTTTATGTCAAGTTAGAGTATACGATTTTGTACGTTTGTTTAGACCTTAGGCATACAAAACTTTATTTATAGTCCACAAAACTATACAAAACTAAAAGAATTAAATGCTTTTTGCGAATTTCGGATTTTCTATTTGATATAAAAAAATTATCAACTTTGAGTAACCCCATTATGGCATATTAGTTATGATATAAACAATGGTATAGAAAACCTAAAATTACGTATTCAAAACTTTTTATATAATATATATATATATATATATATAATATATATGTGTGTGTGTGTGTGTCGTGTGTGTGTGTCGTTGTGTGTGTTGCCGTGGTACGTTGTGCTGTGTGTGTGTGTGCTGTGTTGTGTGATGTGCGTGTGTGATGTGTGTGTGTGTGTGTGTGTGTGGTGATGTGTGATGTGTGTGTGTGGTGTGTGTGTGTGTGTGTGTGTGTGTGTCGTGTGTGTGCGTGTGTGTGTGTGTGTGCGTGTGTGTGTGCGTGGTGTGTGTGTGTGTGTGTGTGTGTGTGTGTGGTGTGTGTGTGTGCTGTGTGTGTGCTGTGCGTGTGTCGTGTGTGTTGTTGTGTGTGTTTTGTTGTGCGTGTGCGTGTGCTGTGTGCGTGTGCGTGTGTTTGCGTGTGCGTGCGTGTGCGTGTGCGTGTCGTGTGCGTGTGCGTGCGTGTGCGTGCGTGTGCGTGTGGCGTTGTGCGTGGGCTTTCTGTGCGTGCGCTTTGTGTCCCATAAGGTATGTCTAAATTCATTTAAGGGTCTAGTTATTGTAGAAACTTTCGGACACGAGACTACGGGTCTTTTAGTGGTAAAATTTTGCATATATGGTAGCCCAAAAATTAGTTACGACTACCAATTTGATTTTGTCAAATGGAAACTCCAGTTTTTTAATTCATTTTATGAATCTGCTTTGAATTCTGATTAAATCACATGTACCATGTCCTATACCAATACCCGTCAGATTTGGAGATATTTACGAAAAAAAAAATAAATATTGTCTTTATAAAACTATCAAGAATACTTTCAATATAAATGTATCCAAGGTGATCCATAAGCAATAGGTACATGTTTTCATTTCGTTGTGTATGTCTTTTTATTTCTGCCGTCGAATTTCAACATTTGTCCTTTCTGAAATGGTGTATTTTTTTAATGAAACATTTCCTAATACGTGGTAGGAAGGAGAGGACCTATCGAATGGCTTGTTATGTCGCCCGTTGGATTTTTTTCTGTATATCTTAAATCAAAGATACATGTTGACAGGCCAAATAATCTGGAGATATTGAAAGAGAATATCATACGGGAAGTGCGTGCCATAACTCCAGAAGTGGTTCAAAACGTGCAAAGAGCGTTTATTCGTCACCTTGGCTATTGCCAAGCCGCAAATGGTGCATATTTTGAACATTTGATTTGATTTGTTGTGGTGTTTTTTGAATAAATTGTTCCTTTTGACAGAAACCAAAGGCCGCCTTCCTTGATACGGTCTTAATGGTTCATGCGTTCAATTGTAAATTCCTCGAGATCTGTTGACTAGAGGCATAAGCCATGGTACATGAGATTTACTCAGAATTAAAAGTAGATTCAGAAAATGAAATAAAAAACAGGTGTTTCCATTTGACAAAATCAAGTTGGTGGTCGTAATTTATTTTTGGGTAACCTTATATATAAAATTTTACCACTGAAAAAACCGCAGTCAAAAATAAAAGTCGACGTGTCCGAGCGTTTCTCCAAAAACTAGACCCTTGAACTTTAAATGAATTTAGTGTGTAAGTGTGTGAATATACATTGATGTATCTTTCCTGAATAATGAATAAAGAAAAAATGGGTTTATAAGGGCTAAAATTACTCAGTACACACATTAAAATTTTATGAAGGTATACATATTAGCGTGTATAAAATTATTCCTTCAATTTAATGTTTGAACTGAAACCTTACTAAAAAAATACGTAAAAGTTATCGTACATTTATGGACACTTATTTTTGATACAAATATTGCGAGACCACAGTTAATGTCGATTTCAAATAAGAAATATTTCACTCTTTTCCAAACTTTATTGTTTCCGTTGTACGTTCGATACATAATATTTTTATTATAATTTAAAAAGGAAACCAAACATATAAAAGCTGTATTATATCCACAATGCATGAAATAAAACCCTACATTTCTTTCTATTATTTTATAACAATTTTCTACTTATTGTTATTTAAAATATTCCCTTTCTTTTAAATGAAGGTAAACAAGTTTAAATTTTTTGCGTAGTCTTTTCAGTGATTGCCTCATGACCATTATTAGTACTGGATTATTCACCGTAGGCATATTTAACTTTTTTATAAATGTGATCAATTCAAATGCTTCCAATATTCCCGTAACGCAACAAAAATTAATTAATCAATCAACGTCAATTTTGCGAAATAATTTTATCTTTTTTTACCAAAAAAAGAGAACCCTTTAATTTTTTAGAAACCATGCGTATACATTTTCCTAAAAGGAGAAATACGAGCAGAGCTTTAGGAATAATTAAATGTTCCTTGAATACAAATTAAGGCGTACATAAAACTGATTTTATCGAAGATGTTGTAGTTAGATTGGAAATTAAAACCATTTGGAATGTATTATATAAAGTATGGCCGCCGTTTCCGCCTTAGTCACCACCAACATAATCTCTGTTTTCATAATAAATTAAGGGATATCTATCTTATCTAACAAACTTAAAATTTGGCCTTTTCCCTTTGAGAATCCAAAATTCTGTATTGCATAAAATTTTTAAATTTGATTAACAGAACAAAAGCAATTCCTTGACTTTATTTGTTGTTCATTTTGTCTATCTTTGTGTAGTGGTTGTCTGTTTAACACGACGCATTTCTAAATTTTTTCATAGAAACTTTTATAAAATTCAAAGGCGAAAACAAAATTATTTGGTTATTTATATCGACTAATTTTTTTAACACGACTTTTATTGCAAATGGAATTTTCTTCATACGGACCTATAAGGTCTTAAAAATATTTAATTTATAAAACAAATTTGACGTCTAGAATTAAATTAATACTAAACTTTTATTATAAATTAGTAAATGAAATTTACTCTGAGGAACATTGTACTCCAAAATTAAGTAATAAAGTCAAGTTTTTAAGGACTATACAGGGTGATTCGTGAGGAACCCCCCACGTATTTCAGGAAATGGTAAATTTAAAGATTTTAACACAAAGTTTCATGTAATAGTCCAATAGTGCTTCGCTTTCGAGATACAGAGTGTTAAAATAATTGATTTATGAAATATCTCCGAAATGTATTTTTCTTATTCTTGGTATAATAAATAGGGATATAAAGTACATTGGTTTTAGCTTATTAATACATTTTTATTATTATGTATAGTGTCGTAGAACGCAAGGGGCAGTACAACCTTTTAATCCCTGATTTATACGCCAATGGAGTAAATTGGACTTTTTCTGAAAATACGAAACCTTGATGTCATGCAGATAAAAAAGTTAAACTTTGTCTAAATCGATAACTTGAACAGTTTGTAAGATATTTGCTTTTTTAGGTATTTATTGCCAATTGCTTAGACAGGATATTAACATTGACACCCTGTATTTCGAAAACGAAGCATTATTGGAGTTTTGCGTTAAAATGATCAGATCTAACATTTCCTGAAGTTACGTGTATTCTTCCCGAAACACTGATTTTCACGTTTTGATGTTTCCCAAATGCTACAGAATAATAATAACCTATCTAAGCAGTTGATAAGAAATACCTAAAAATGGAAATATCTTAGAAACTGTTAAAGTTATCGAATTAGACACAGTATACCTTTTTTGTCTGAAAAACATCAAGGTTTCGTATTTTAACAAAAATTCAATTTAATCCATTAGCGTAGAAATTAGGGATTAAAAGGTTGTACTACCCCTTGCGCTCTACGCCACTGTACATATTAAAAACGTATTAATAATCTAAAACCAACGTACTTTATATCCCGATTTATTATACCAAGAATAAGAGAAAATTCGTTTTGGAAATATTTCAAAAATCAATTTTTGTTTTAACTTTGGCGAAGCAGTATTATGTTAAAATGATTAGATCTATCATTTCCTGAAATACCGGAGGGTTCCCTGTATATCCATTTACTTTTATTCATTATAAATGTATCAGAATGTAAACTTTTATTGTTATTACACTTTTTTAGGTTTTAAATGGTGTATTTTTGCGTGAATGTATTAAACAAATCTAAACGTTTCAATATCACTGACAGTTATCGTCCTCAGTAGCAGTAAGAAAATCTCTACGTAGGTTTTTGATATCTTATAATTTAAAAAAGGCACAATGGTACGTTTGAATTTGAATTTTTTTTTGGCTTTTGGTATGTCTACGTTTTTTGGTGTATTTTTTCTAGACCTTACAGTAAATACCTTACCAATTATATTTTAAATTACCACAGCACAATAATTTAACGTATCTATTTGAAATTAAAATTACAGATTGTATGAAACGTACTACATTGTGTTTTCATATAAAATAACACTTACGCTTATTAACAAAACTATTTCTTTGTTAGATTTGCCTTGACTTTCAATTGATCCCAAGTTTCTATTTTTGAATGCTTTTATCAATTTCAAATTAAAGTTTTTCATAACTTTTAACGAACAAAATTAAGTTTCTTTTAATTCTCTCTTTGATTATGACATTTTTCACTGTTAGACTTCGTCCGTTAGAGGGTGTTCTGACTTGTCATCTTCAAGACAGTTTAACAATATTTAATTTATTAAGGATCTAGTTAACACTTTACTAAAATTGAATTCATGCTTTTACGTTTGTCAAACTGTAATATTAATATCACGCCAATGAATGCGTTTTCCGTTTTGAAATTTCGTAAATTTGTTTCAACATCTTAAACTGAAAGATTTTAGTACTACTGGGGTAAATGTTTATATTTTTTTTAAACATTACTACAAAAATACACCATTTAAAACCTAAAATATCTGGTGTTGAACAACACACGACCTTCAACCTACAAAATAGAAAAATTACGAAAATAGGCAACATTGTAAAAACAAAAACAATAATCTATGTCAAACAGATGTTCAAAGATTAATGTCAGATAGAGGTTAATAGGTTAGATTATAACTTAAAAAAGAAATTCAAACGCAGCCTGGTTGTATAAAAATATCGAAAATGTAGTTTCAATCATATTTATTTAGTTTTTACACTTATTTCGCTTTATTGTAGCAGGAAACTTTATAAAGAAAGGTTATGTAAAATTAAATTTTCTTTAAAAACGTGTAAAAACAACAACAAACAAAAAAAAACAACAACAAAAAACATAACAACACAAACAAAACAACCACAACAAATCATAAAAACACAGCATAATACACTCACTCACAATCACACTTACACACAAACACTCAGTCACAGTCGCACACATCATGGCTGCTTTAGTGATATTCAAGAAGAAGTCCTTCTGTACCTACTTCATATGTATATGTATTTGTAGGATAAAAAGGTAAGTATTTTAAATGTGTGTAGTAATGGTGATAGTTTACATTTTCATTTTTCAGTCCCTTATGGGGAAGAAACTTACCGTTCTATTAGACAATTTGAAAAATTAAGGAGACGCAAAGCACAATTACTATCATCACCTGCTTTTTTATTACGATATCGAGATCAAAAAATTATTTCACAGTTTCTCTATATTTAAAGAAATTTTAATAATAAACAAACTCATAATATATATATATATATATATATATATATATATATATATATACAGTATGTCCCCGGATCGACTTTAAAAGAGGAAAATTCTCTTATTTTTGATTTCTCAGAAAATTTCATTCTTGATGATTTGCCTGCTTGTTTTCAAACCTCCGAAACACAAATTACTTTCTATTTTACTCGTACGGTTCTCGAGATAATATCATTTTTCTTGAAAAATTGGACTTAGAATGTTTTTCCTAATTTTTAGAAGTAACTTTAGTAGGCGGGTTTCATTGAAAAACAGCACTGACAGAAATTGTCAAATGTGATAATTCTGTTGCACTGCAAATTAATTCATGCTAATTTGAATTGTATGCTATAATGTTGAATTTACAACAAAGAATTTATCTAATTCAACGTTACGGAACTGGGAAGAGTGTTACCGAGTTGTTATCAGAAAATTCAACCAAAATACCCGGAGGTTGCCATTTCGAATGCCGGAGCAAAAACTTGGTAAATAAATTCCTTCAAACAGGCTCGGTTTTAAACCTAAAGAAGCTAAAGAAGTTGTTCGATGAAGAATATGCTGCTACTGTTCTCGCCGTTCATTCCGCAACAGAAGTTCCAAGGTTATATTTAAGAAGGAGGGCACTACGAATTGGGTAGGTAAATCTCATTTACAAAGAATCTTCAAGGAGAACAAAATTTTACCATTTAAGCCGCAATTTAGGCAAACTTTAGAGAACGGTGATGAAGCCAAACGTCTGGATTTTGTTTGAAATGGGCAATAGAGTTTTAAGAGATTCAAATTTTCATAAACGAATAATGTTCTCCGATGAATCGACCTTTTCAACTAACGGAGTCGTTTCCTCCCAACATTGCCGTTATTGGAGTAGGACGAATCAAACTTCCGAATTGCTAGTCGCAGACAATGTTTGAAAAAGTTAATGTGGTGTGCGGTTTCGTACCATGGAATTATTGGCCCATATTTTTTTATCAAAATTTAAACCGTTATTCATATTTGGAAATGTTGCAAAATTTTTAACTGATAAACTGGATGAATTGCCATTGAACTACCAAATTGAAATGTTCTTCCAGCACGATGGGTGCCCTGCTCATTATGCCGGTACTGTTCGTCAATGGCTCAATACAGAGTTCCATGATAACTGGATAGGAAGAGATGGTCCCATTTTATGGCCGCCGAGAAGTCCTGATCTCACAATAATGGACTTTTATCTGTGGGGTCGTTTAAAACAAATTGTGTACAGTGAGCCATTAGACAATGATGAAGAGCAATTGAAAAATAGGATACGGAATGCTGTCTAGTCCCTTTCAATGGAAGAAATAAGGCGCAGTTTCAATGAATTCAGAGCTCGCATTGAAATCTGTGCGGAAAAGGAGGAGCATTATTCGAATAGAAAATTTATAGTTCAGTTTTTGAGAATTTCATTTCATTTTACTATCAATTGTTAAATATATTAATTAAAACTTGTGAGGCCAATTTGATTTTTCCTTTGAAACAAATCAATTTACTTCAAAAATTACGAATAGCTGGAATTTTCAAGAAAAATGATATTATCTCGAGAACCGTTTGAGTTAAATAGCAAGTAATTTGTGTTTCGGGGTTTGAAAACAAGCAGGGCAAATCAGCTAGAATGAAATTTTCTGAGAAATCAAAAATAAGAGAATTTTCCCTCTTTAAAGTCGATCCGGGGACATACTGTATATATAAAATACTTATCTTTTTGGGATTTTTAATGGTGTACTTTAAATTATACAATCTAAACGTTTCGATAACACTTACAGTTATCTTCGTCAGTAGTAATGTTTGTTAAAAATTGTTAAAGATGTAGTAAACAATTTTGTCAAATTTGAAAAATTAAAACATAAACATAAGCCTGCTATTAGTATAACAGTTTGGAAAACATAAAGCCAACTTTAAAATTTTTAGTAAAGAATAACTAGGTCATAAAATTAAATATTATTAAACTGCCTCAAAGATGACAAACCAGAACACTCTCTACGACGAAAGCTAACAATGAAATTTGCCAGCCAAAAAACACATTTAACAAAATTTAATTGAGTTATGATGTAAGTGTAAAGTTGTGAAAAACTTCAATTTTAAAATGATAGAAGCATTCACAAATCCAAACATTACATCAAATAAAATAACCCAGTTAAATCTAACAAAGAGATATCTTTATCAATAATTGGAAGTGTTATTAACAATGAAAAGCACAATGCAGAACGTTCTTTGTAATTTTTAATTTTAATTTAATTTCAACTACTTATGTTAAATTATAGTGCTGTGGTAATTTAACATATAATTGGTAAAGCATTTGCTTCAAGGTCTAGGAAAAACACAGCAAAAACCTAGACATACCAAAAGTTGAAAACAAATTAAAATCAAGGCGTATCATTATGCTCTTTTTAATTATAAGATGCCAAAACCTATTTAAACGGAGATTTTCTTCTTGTCTATTAAAATTATTCGGGTGTTTATATATTTCAATAGCTTCACGTTGCAAACGAACATAATAATGGGTTTGTCTTGACAATATTTCCATATTGTCAAATTGAATGTCATGATTTAGATTATTCAGGGCATGGTCAGCCACAGCAGACCTCTCTGGTTGACCCAATCTACAAAATCTCATATGTTCTTTGCGTCTTGTATCAAAGCTACGTTTTGTGGTCCCGATGTATACTTTTCCACATGAACAAGATAACTTATACACTCCGGAAGATGATAAAGGGTTTGACACATCTTTAGGTGATCTTAAATGTTCTTTAATTTTTCTTGTAGGTTTAAAAATAGTCCTAATGCCATATTTGATTAGGATTTTTCAATTCTATTTGTAACATTAGCTATAAAAGGAAGAAAAGCAGTACCAACATTAAGAACTGGTTTTTCTTTAAGGTTACGCCTAGAAGGTGTAATAACATTATTATTATCTGTAAGTGAATATCCATTATCTTGTAAGGATTTTCTTAAATATTTATATTCATCATTCAAAATTCAGGGTCACAAATTCGTTTTGCTCGATCTACTAAAGATTTAATTACACTAATTTTTTGACGTGGATAATTTATGAAGGTATCTATCAGTGTGTGTCGGCTTTCTGTAAACCTTAAAAGATAGTGAATTATTATTTTTAGATATTAATATGTCAAGAAATGGTAAACTTCCATTAGTTTCTTTTTCCATGGTAAACTGAATACTAGGATGTATACCATTTATAAAAACCAAAAACTCATGCAGTGCTTCTTCTCCATGTCTCCAAATAACAAATGTGTCATCTACATATCTATACCAAACTGAAGGTTTTTTAGGTGTATTTTGTAACGTTAATGTTTCAAATTTTTCCATATAAAAATTAGCTATAACAGGACTAAGGGGACTACCGATTGCTACACCTTCAATCTGTTCATAAAATTTACTATTCCACTTAAAATAAGTTGTAGCAAGACAGTGCTGAAAAAAATGGTTTTGGCCTTTGGAAGAAGATGATCAATGTATTCAATAGTTTCTTTTAGAGGTACTTTTGTAAAAGTAAAACAACATCAAATCTAACCATTACATCACCCTCTTCAATTTTGAAACTATGCATTTTTCAACAAAGTCGGCAGAATTTTAATGTAATGGGGTGTTTTTCCTATATGAGGTTGTAATAACAATGTAAGATGTTTTGCAAGGTTATATGTAGGAGAACCAATTGCACTAACAATAGGCCTTAAAGGAATATTAGGTTTATGAATTTTGGTAAACCATATAGTTTTGGTGAAATAGCTTCAGAGTTAGATAGTTTCTTTTTATTTCTTCAGGAATAGATGATAATTTAATCAGCTCTTTAGTTTTTAAAAGAAACTTTTTGTTGGATCTTTTGGTATTTCACGATAAGTTTCTGGTCCCAACAATTGTTCTATCTTAGTGTTATAATCGTTCATATTTAATATAACAGTTGCATTACCTTTATCTGATTTTAATATTATAATACTTTCATTGCGTTTAAGATCAAGTAAAGCATGTCGTTGACGAAAGGATAAGTTGCTCTTTGGAGGTTTTGTTTTACGTAATATGTTAACGGTGTTATATCTAACTTCATTAGCAGCATCAAAAGGTAATAATCTAATGGAGTTTTCGATGTTGGAAATTATATCTTCAAAAGGTATTACTCTTGGTGTTATCGCAAAATTTCCTCCTTTAGAAAGCGCTTCAATAGCATAATCTGAAACAACATTATCAGAAAGGTTTATAACTGTTTTTTATAATCAATAGATGGTCTATTATTTTGTTGTTTGTATAATTTATTAAATTTTTCTTTTGACGTTGACATGAGATGTCAAAATTTATTTTCATAGATTTAAACGTTATAGAATCAATTTTATCCCAATCTTCTTTATTCAAAATAGATGAAATTTCTAAATGTAAATATAAAAGATTTTTTCGGTGTTATCCAATAACTTCCTAGTAATATATTTGATTACGTAGAAGAGCATTTTCAGTTCTTCTGTAAATATTATTCGCTTGTGTTATTAAAATTTCTTTAATATAGATAAACTTTGGATAATCTTTTGGTCTCGGCATCGTAATAAAAAGTGAGTGACGATAATAATTGTGCTTTACGTTTCCTTAATTTTTCAAATTGTCTGATAGAACGATAAGTTTCCTCCCATAAAATTGTTTATACATCTTTAACAATTTTAACAAACATTACTACTGACGAAGATAACTGTAAGTGTTATCGAAACGTTTAGATTGTATAATTTTAAAGTACACCATTAAAACCCAAAAGATAAGTATTTTATTATGAGTGTTAATGGTGAAAGTTTACATTTTCATATCTGTATATATATATATATATATATATATATATATATATATATATATATATATATATGTATATATATATATATATATATATATATATATATATATATATATATATATACTGAAAATGGTCTTACGTAATCGAGTACATATTACTAAAGGATAAGTCTTTTATATTTACATTTAGAAATTTCGTCTATATTAAAGTGATAGGATTGGAATAAAATCGATTCACTAACCTTTTTGACGTCTTCGGTAAACGTCAAAAAGTAAAATATGACCAATTATTTAAGCAGAAATATAATAGACAATCTTTTGATAACAAAGACAACTATAAACCTGATTGATCATCTTTTATAAATGATACTATTGAAGCGCTTTCTAAGGACGAACATCTTGCGATAACACCAAGAAGATATAATTGCTAATATTGAGATTTTGTTTCAACACTTATCAAGGGATCAGGGGTAAAGGTACAACCAATCGACATAGCTCAGTTATAAGGAGGTTCTTACTTAGTACTCCAGAAGGCCACTCGGCACAATTCAATACAGTCAAAGTCCGAAAAAACGTCACCTATTAATTAAATTTATAGCGGGGAAACTAGGTCTTTATATAATGGTCTAACAGAAAACCATACTGTTCACTCGAAGGAAACCACTCACCTCTACCAAAATTTCTACTCCAAAAATAACTATGCAGGGTTGACCTAAACATTAATAAAATCTTAAGCTTCATTTAATATTCGTAAAATTTCGATAACCAAACTCAAAACCCATTATACATTTCGATAAACTTCAACGTAACACTATCGGCTCAAATAACAAAAAATTACTGGTCAATGCGGTCGTTAGTCATTCAATTCAAAATGAATATACGTCACAACAAAATAAATAAACGCGATTAAATATTTATAGAGGTCCTATACTTTAATAAACGGCGAAAAAGGGAGTCGTAATACCTAAATGCGAAAAATTCACATCTAAATTCCCAAACAAACAAAGAAACTTGCTTACCTTTAATTGGTCGCAAACCAGGTAAAACGGTAAATACGGTTGGTACGTTGAATTCCTAAAAACCTCGAAATAATTGCGAACACTTGCAGAACAGACAATGTGAAAGTGAGCCAGCTGATTGTCCAACGATTTATTTACCTTATAATTACAATACGTTATATCTTAAAACTTATCTTCAAATGCAATTATACCAACCAAATTCAAAATAGCTAATTGTCTAATAAAGACTTCTCTCTCAAATGTTTATGTTAAGGTTTGTACTAAAATATTAAAAAGTAATCGAACTTCGTCACTGTAAAATTGCATAAATCCAATATCTCATAAAATAAATAAACTATTCTCTAATTTGAATGTAAATACAATATCTAATCTTCTAAATATTGATCAAGCATAATGCTGTAGGGTTGTGAGAAAGGAATAAGATTATTATAATATTAAACAGAAACGAAATAATTTCTTAACACTATTCGTATAATAACATAAGATCACATATGAATAAAATCAACAATCAGGGTAGTGTTCAAAAACACATTAAATATACAGTTAGCATGTAAATTTTTTAGCAAACTGATTAATGATTCTTTCAGTTTCAGCCATGATCACTTCAAATAACCAATCATAAAGAATCATTCCTTCAAAATTGTAAGCACGGTAAGCACGAAGACATCTAGGAAACCGAATCGAGGAGCTTACGTCATACAAACATTCCACTTTGAAACAAATCCCACGGTACCTCAGGTGAATTATCATTGTAACCGTATATATTTCTCCAACTAAATCCTTGGAAAAATCAACCTTAAACTAACGTATAATAACGACTAACCTTTTTGTCTTTTAAAAATAATCCTTATCCAAAATATACCGCCAAATGCTTTTAAAACTGCCAACTTATGTTTCCGGAATCAATCTTAATACAAAGTAACCATTTTCCTACGACGCACTTTCAATTGCACTAACTATACCTAACGATACTTAAAAGATAAATAGGAATATCCATTATTTACAGAATCTATTAATGACAGCCAACAAACCAAAAATTATACTTCGATCTCAAAATTGGCATAACAATTTCTATTCCAACTTGTAATGAATCCAGATATTGCCCAACAAGACGAAAAGTTGTAATTAAATTTATGCTTTCAAAATTTAAAGTCCAACCTAGCAAGATATATTATAACATGTACCTAAAATTAAAAAAAAAAACAAAAAAATCTTTGGCAGATTTCAACAACACGCTACAAAGTTTCTTAGAACGTTACCTATTGATGCTGCCAATGGAGATAAATACAAAACTGTTAACATATCACGTAAAGCAAAACTTTCAAAGAGCAACTTTTCCTTTCATCAGTGCTTTACTTGATCTCAAATGTAATGAAAATATAATAATATTGCGATCAGATAAAGGTATGTTATATGAAATACGAACGACTATAACATTAAAGAAGCGCAACTGTGGCTTATCAACTACCAAAAGATCTTACAAAAAAGTGTTTCTTTTGAAAACAACTAAAGAACTTTTGCAAAACATCTTACTTTTATATTACAATCTAACATGTGTGAAACACAATATATAAAAAGTCTATCGACTTCATTGAAAAAATACATGATTTCAAAGTTGAAGGGGGGTCAGTTTTGATGTTGTTTCACTTTTTACAAAAGTCTCTGTAAAAGAAGCTATTGAATATGTTGATCATATTTTTCCAAAGGAAATAATTCTTTTTCAGTACTGTCTTACTACGACTTATTTTCAGTCGAATAATAAATTCTATGAACAGCTTGATGGTGTGGCCATGGTTAGTCCTGTTATAGCTACTTTTTACATGGAAAAATTCGATACATCATTACAAAATGCACCAAAAAACCGTTACAGTGGTACAGATATGTAGATGACACATTTTTTATTTGGTGACATGGAGAATAACCACTACATGAATTATTAATTTTTATAATTGGTATGTATCCTGACATAGTTTACCATTTGTTGACATAATAACATATAAAACTAACTAATCAATATCTTTTAAGGTTTACACGAAGCCGACATATACTGATAGATACTAATGATATTAATAATGTTATTACACCTGCTAGACCTAACTATAATGAAAAACCATTGCTTAATGTTAGTAAAGCTTTTCTTCCATTTATGACTAGTTCAACAGATAGCATTGAAGAAATCCTAATTAATAATGGCATTAGGACTATTTTTAAATGACATGTTGTAACGTACCAATTCTTGTCTATCGTTACCTTAAGTTAAGTTTGGACTTTGTGTTATTATTGGTAAGTAGATTTACATTATGTTGGTATCTTTTTTCTTTCGATAATTAATTTTTATTATATGTTGATATTTTCCCTTCAGTGTGCTAAATTACGAACGTTCCTGTACATATATTATGATCTATAATAGCTATGTTGGCCACATCATGTTGTTCTTTGCACAACCTGACAGGTCATTTCCGTTCTATCTACCTTTCGATGCAGACCGTTTCTAAATTTTTAAGTTTTGCTCCCTTGTATAAGGTATGTAATGGCTTTTAATTACATTTCGTATATATCATATTTAATAGGGAACAAAGATAAGTCCCTACCTTAATAAATGGAGATATTTCTTTGCATCAATAATGCATCTGTGTATATATATATATATATATATATATATATATATATATATATATATATATATATATATATATTTTAAAAGCGTCACACGACGGAAGATAGTGGCTTCGCATTCATACAAAAGTTATGTGGTTCCGATAAGTACACAACTTAAAAATATTTTAGCACCTACAGGGTGATTCGTAAAAGTATGGGTATCAACTTTTTATTTTAAATGGAACATGCATATCATTACATTTTGTATAGCCTAATAAATAAGCTTTTCAATGAAGTATACGTTTGTCCATATAATATGCAACGTTGCCAAGTTATTTAACAAAAATGTATTTCTTTCCTGAATGTAAGGTTAGCAATAAAATTAGTTCTTGGTTTATTGCCTAAGTTGAGACAAATTGTTCAGGGATATAATTAATTGTATAGGATTTTAAAAGATGTAAACGTTTTATTTATATATTCAATAGGAGAAACTCCGTGTGAAACTTTAGCATGTTCAACGTACATCAATTCTTTATTCAAATGGAACACCTGTATATTTAGATATAGTCGAATAGTATTTAAAGACCTAACTTTTATCTAAATACATTGATACCGCTAAAATTTATAGTTTTTAAAATATTAGCATTTTTTTAATTATTCTATAATTATTTTATAACGTAACAATTTAATAGAGTGCCACGATTTCAAGTCACAATACCAGATTAGTAATAGTAATAATTAATTTTATTAAACATTTTTTAGCAATAAACTAAACAATGTAATATTGAAATAATAAACAAACAATTAACAAGAACAAGAAGTATCTAAGTCAAATACATGCAAATGTGCACTTAAAAAATTATAAATAAGGTTCAAACAAGCCTCCTCTTTTCTCAATGCAGTGATTCAATCGTTGTCTGTAGGAACGTTGTAAATTATGCAACCGTTTTAGTTATTTGAAATTGAAATTAATCAGACATTTTGTTTTCTTAAATATACAAATAAATACAGCTGTTTAGTGTTATTCAGATTACCTGTGGTAATGTACAACTTTCTCAATTTTTGTTGTATCTTAATCATTAAACCTATAAAAACAAACAAACGCTTTACTGATTATATCTATGGACATATCTCTGCCTCCCTCACACCTAACAAAGGAGATCTCAACCAACACTAAGTTTTGTAAGTATTTCTCAGCTAGACCGTGATGCAACTTACCTTTATAATACCCCAAAATCACACACCCCAAGTTTTTTGTTATAATGTAACGTACTATATTGTGTTTTCATTGTAATATTTTTTGTCAATTTCAAATTAATGTTTTTCACAACTATACTCTTACATCATAGCTTGATTAAATTTTGTTAAAATTTGGTTTGTTTTATGACACTTTTCACCGTGTAAAATACTATGAATCACGACCGACGCCAAATTTAAAGCGGCATACAATCGTTAATTTTCAATACATGATATTATGTAAGTCGTTATTAGCAACATTTTAAAAATATTTTACATATACTGGGTGCTCCAAGGAAAGTGGCATATCAAAGTTTGTTTTTTTAAATAACACACCCTGTATATTATTGCATTTTCGAATTTTACATAGAAAATAAGTAGCACTTTCATAAGGGTTTCCTATACCTACATACAGTGTTTCAAGTTAATAAATTTTTTTTAAATGTAGCGTTTTAGGAAAAATTAAATCTCCTAATAATGAAAAATCTGGAACACTGGAACTATGGCAGGATCTGTAACAATCAAAATACACCCACGTACCACACAAAATTAAAAAAGCTACGCTAAGGAAACGCGTTCGGTGTTTTTTAGTTTTGTGTCGTACGTGGGTGTATTTTGTTTGTTATCTCCTAATAAAATTAATTCCAACAATTTACTCTTAGGTTTAAGTAAAATACTGTTCCCTTAGTCTATTTATTGACTGAATAGTAAACACCTCTTTACATGGTGGTCATTTTTTTAGTTAAATTAGTAGAACATTCATACTGAAATATTGTGATTATTTTAAATGGAACACCCTGCATTTTATACACTTGTAGCTTAGCTTACTTAATTACCTTTCAACTTCTATATGGGTTTCCTATACCTAAACCTTCAAATTTTCAACTTATTTAATAATTTTTGGAATTTGTCTGTTGCTTTGTCATTCGTAGATTGAAATATGCTCCCAAAATGCCTACTTAATGTTTTTTCGCTAATGTAGTAGTATTTTTCTTTACGAATAAGTAGAAAGTTCGGTACTAATCTTACGTGTACATGATAGATTTCAGATATTTGTAATTTACATATTAACAAATAATGTTAATGTGACTAATCTTGTAAGTTTTGTAGTTTGCTGTGGAATTGCCGGTAACGCATTTGTTAATGTTAAGATTCTGAGATTGGGCATGACCTTTGTTATTGTGTATTGTTATTTTTCCCGAGTCTGTTGAAAGTTGTTTAGATATTTTCTATTTAATAATGGTTTATTTGCAACAAGAAAGAATTGATATGATTTCAATCATTGGTGAGTGCTATGAAAATTGTTTACTTGCTTCAAGAGTGTACTCAGAAAAAAATCCAGTGCATCCTGACAAAAAGGTTTCTAAAGGGTTACTTCAAACATTTCGTGATACAGGAAGTGTAGCTTACCCAAAACAACTGAAAGTGAAGCCTGTTACAAATGATGATGATAATGAGTTTTTAGTATTAGGTTCCGTTGTTGACAACCAAAATACTAGTACAAGAGTTATTGCAAGAGAAACAGGAATTAGTTAGCCTAGTGTGTGGAGGATCTTAAAGAAACATAAATACTATCCTTTTCACATACAAATACATCAAAGGTTATGTAGCACAGAGTTTCAAAAACGTATTGATTATTCCTTATTGGTCCTTGATCAAGTTAATGATAGTGAACATTTTTTTGAAAATGTATTATTTACCGACGAGTCAACATTCCATAATAATAGATTAGTGAATAGGCACAATTTCCATTATTACGAAACCGAAAATAAACATTTTCCTTAGATTTTTAAAGAGAAACTTTTAGAAGGTATGCCTTTAAATATTAGACGAATTATGTGGTTTCGATAACATGGAGCACCTGCACATTTCTCACGTGCGGTTAGAGAACATTTAAATAGAAAGTTTCCTGATAAGCGGATTGGGAGAGGTGAACCAATTTCCTGGCCACCTGAGTCTCCTGAAGTAACATCCATGGATTTCTTCTTTTGTGGATAAATCAAAAATTTAGTTTACAGCACACCTCCCACCACTGCAGATGATATAAAAAGAAGAATCAGAAACGCTTTTGAGACGGTTACCCCTGATATGATGCAAAACGTCAGATGTTCGTTGTAAAAAAGAATAATACTGTATACTCAAGAAAATGGACATCATATCGAACATTTATTGTAATTTTTTTTAATTTTTTGAGCAAATTATCACACCACATAACCAAAATTTTAGTGTCTATTGGGTACATGCTTTCTATCCTTACTCTGTGAAACTGTTGCATTATGTAGATGAAACCAAAAATCGCAATAGATTTGTTAATGTTTCACTTTATGTTTTAAAGTTGAAGCTGTTTCGCTTGGACGAGCTAAGCATTGTTAGACCTCTGAAAGGTGACAATTTGTTGTTACGGTTATCGAGAGTAAAGATAAGTGTATAAAAAATCTGTTGCGATTTTTAGTTTAATCTACATAGTGTAGAAATAACTTTATAAACGTTTAAATTAAAGTTACTATTTGCAAATGTGTTACATTAGCCAAAAATCATTAAGAGTAGGCATTTTGGTAGGATATTTTAATCTACAAATGATACAGAAACAGAAAAATTCCAAAAGTTATTAAATAAGCTGAAAATTTTAAGGTTTAGGTATAGGAAACCCTTATAGAAGTTGAAAGGTGATTAAGTAAGCTAAACGATAAGCGTATAAAATACAGGGTATTCAATTTAAAAAACGTCTAATATTTCAGTATGAATGTTCTACTAATTTAACTGAAAAAAGTGAACACCCTGTAAGGAGATGTTTACTATTCAGTCAATAAATAGACTAAGGGAACAGTATCTTGCTTAAACCTAGGAGTAAATTTGTTGGAGTTAATGTTATTAGAAGATAAAAATTATTATTAATTTTATTAAATACATAAATAAAAAGTTTACCTCAAATTGTAGACCGATTTGAATAGTACCGCGCTACAATTGGGCCATCAAGGTTCAAGCCCCAATCGATGTAAATTTTGTCTTTATGTATATACATAAAGATAAAATTCGATGTAAAGTTTGTCTTTATGTATATACATAAAAACAAAATTTGCATCGATTCTTGAACTGATACACTTTTAGCGCTACTCACAAAGTGCATCAGGTTCAAATCTATTCGAGTAAACTTTATTTATGTATTTAATAAAATTAATTTAATTAATATTTACCTTTGAACTTATTCGTTCATAAAAAAAACTTATAATAATTTATTAGGAGATATTTAATTTTCCTAAAACCCCACATTTTCACAAAAATTGATATAACTTGAAACTCTCTGTATGTAGGTATAGGGAACCCTTATGTAAAATTCGAAAATCCAATAATATACGGGGTATGTCATTAAAAAAAAGGCTATGATATGCCACTTTTTTTTGGAGCACCCAATATATTTAGAAACATTTTTAAAATGTTGCTCATATTGACTTACATAATATCACTGTGTTAGAACTTAACGATTATATGCCGCTTCGCCGTAGAACTCCGTGGCGTAGGTCGTGATTCACCCTGTATATACAGGGTGTCCACAAACTCTTTTTGCAAAAGAAAACTGCAGATTCTAGAGCTGATTTTATGTCGATTTGACGTAAATTACATCAAGACAAAAACACTTCCTAAGAGGGCTGGTGCTCTTGGAAAATGGCGCCCTAACCTCGCGGTTTAATTCAAATATCCTCAAAATGGTTTCCCTTGAAACGATAGCGTTCTGTACATTTATTCAGTGGAATATGCTCAATCGTGTGGCGTGAATATGATTGTTTAGTTGCAGTCATAAGCGGCTCGTTTGGGCGGGGCATTAGACTTAGTTATTCATAAGTTTTGTTTTTCAAAATTTCGAAATTTTAACATAAAATTTAAAAAAATTTCTATTCTTTCATAAAAGAATGATACTCTTGTCTGAAGTCCCCACGACGCACCGTTTTCGAAATAAATCGATTTGAACTTTTCAGGTGTTAATCATACTTGCATAAAATTAACTAACGAATTCATTTACAATTATGAAAGATTGCTATGGAAAATAAACAAAATAACAATTGTGTGAACGTCAAACTGATCTCATGTCATAAATTAATTTTGCTTTAGAAAGTAAGAAACTCGGCTAAAAAATAATCGTTTTTAATACAAAAAAATGTTGCTGACACAATTAATAATAAAAAAAATTCAAACTGACAACTGAAAGCATGAAACACAAAACTGAATCGTCAAAAATTTCTATTATAACAAGTTAGCCGTCATTATTATTACAAAAAATTAAAAAAACATCGGTTATTAAGACAAAATTCTTATAAAATTAATCACGGTTAACTTGTTATAATAGAAATTTAAAAAACTATCTCCTGTTACTAAATTGAAAATATCTCAGAAATGAACGATTTTAGCTATAGGGAGTGATTAATAAAAATGAAAGAACATAAAGTGCATTTTTTAAAATAAAATTGACAAAATCATGTGTTCGAGTTTTGGCTCACTCTATATTCAATTGGTACAATAATAAAGAAATATCACTTTCTCGTAACACTGTATCAATTTCAAAAAGTTATGCCTGGAAAAAATTATGGTTAGGTTGTTCTGTTTATGGTATACAGGACTTTGAAATGACAATGACCATAACTTTTGAAATACCTTGTATAACGTAATGAAACCCTATATTGGAAGTATGGGAGATGAGATTAATCTAAATTTGATTTGTAATAATATAGTGTGTCCCATTTAAAAAATACACAAATACATATATGTATATATATATATATATATATATATATATATATATATATATATATATATATATATATATATATATATATATATATTACATTAATACATTAATACAGGCTTATGTTTGCGCTTTCACTTTTCTAATTTCATAAATTTGTTTCTACATCTTAAACGACTCTGAACACTACAAAACTACACCATTTTAAACCCAAAAGGTCTCAAAGTGCTTTCATCAACACTTATTGGAATTTACATCATTCGTTTTCTGTATTTTAGTAGTAGCGAGTTTATATTTTATTGTAATAAATGTTCTTGTCTAGTATGCAACAACACAATTTTATTTATAGTTAAGGAAGTTCATCTATACGAGCATTACTGCAATTGTACCTATGCAAAACCAAACTAAAACGTAGAATTTAATTTTTTTGACATAAGGTTCTTTAATTCAAGTCGAAAAAAAAACAGTAATGTATACACTAATCATGCTTTTACTTATAAAGTATGCATGACACTACCTTAAGCCATAAATGTTATTTGAATTTGGATTCCTTGTAACTGCAAACATCAGCAAGTTCAACTCAATAATTTTCTTTCGAGTGATTTATATGTATGTTAGCTCGCAAGTTAGCCTAGTTATATTACAGTTACAAAATTTCAAATTCCTTCTACATACATTTTCTTAAATTCAATTTATTACATTTTCCCCCTTTTTTTCAAATTTGTACCCATTTATACTATAATTTATTTTAATACTTTATTTGGCGAACATTCAAATGTGCACAATTTCAGTATATGAAACCATGTGTAGACGTCTTATAAATTACATACATAACGCCTTTATTATTCATAAGGAAAATAAATAATCTCTCATTTATAAAATAGGTTTGAAAATGCAATTGCCGAAAGGTTATTTGTTTTGTAAGCAGTGGTAGCAATTTGTTTTTTTTAAGTTAATTTTGTCTCAAGGAATATAAATCTAACATTTCGTCCGAAAATTAATGACTGAAAGTTTCTATGTACGAGTTTATTCAATTAATTATAAAATACAATCGTCAATGTCAATACTTTTGTACTGTTTATTTTTATTATTCATTTAAATTATTACCAATTAATTAATTCAGAAATATCTAATTAATTTTCTTTTGAAATATTAATTGCTTGTAAACTCGCGCATGGAAAAACGCAAATTTGTCCTGATTAAGAAATATACGAAATATCTAGAACTAAAAAATAATTTAGTTAAAATTAGAGGTGTAATAAGACGCGACAAATACAACTAATAAACATACTTATACTCACCTTTAATACTATGAGACATCAATATAATAACATAGTAATGTGTTCTGTCAGTCTGTACACAAAATGTATGCGTTATATAATGTACAACTGCATAGTGCAAGAATTACTGTTACGGACTTGAAGCCCGTTAGAACATCAGCCCGCACATAAGGTGCATGTTTCAAATATAACTTGGTGGAGTCGGCAGTGGTAACTGCATGAAACTAATAATTAATAGAGAACACGAGGTAACTAAAAAGCAAGGCAAAAATCAGGTTGTATAAAAGTCATTTTGGCGCCACCTGCTTTGGGTTGCTAACGGGATAACGTGATAAACCTGACTTAGTTACTCATAAATCAGAAAAACGAACTGTTCACTCACCTTTGTAGTCGACTGAACCTATATAATTCGCTTCAACATACACACAACCTTAGTCTTTAATTTCAAAATAAGGAATCTTGTTGATGGTTCAACAACAAAAAGGAAATTACTTATCAATAGTAACCAAGTAACTATAACTGGTAAAATGGATGTTTCAAAAAGGGTTAGCGCTTTTATCAATACTTCTCTAAAGGTTAAATACCTTTACGCTCTAAAATATGGTATTTGGGTAAGAGGCAAGTTTTAACGGATGGTGAATTAAGAAGAACCTTTATAGGCGTTTTAAATTGAGGTGCGTGCAGCAAAAGGAGATAACAACAGGGTAAGGCATGTTCTGCGCGGCATAAAAAACATCCAGTTAAAGGCATAAGGCAGAGGAACCATGGAGCGCTGGAAACTGTAATAAAAGTAATCACGGAATTGTGAACTTATAGAAGTTCAATAATAGTGATCTTTCCTTTGTTTGTAATAATTCGGTAACTTAATTATGCTACAATATCTTATTTAACTGTAAATGTAGTTAATAGAAAAGTGAATTCATGTAATTTCAACAATGTAATTAGAATATAGTTAGTATGCGTATCTAATTCGTAATACATTCTAAATGAATTGAATTATGATTTGTTTGCGTAATCACTGATCACAATTTTGGGAAGTCTAACTATATTGTTTTTTTTTTCTAGAGAGACGTTGGTTCTTCGGTTTATCTTAGAAAAGTACGTGAATTAATAATATCTAATTAAGAACATTGTTAAAAAAATAAGTATGTACAAACATTTACTAATAAAAAGCTAATATTAAATAAAATTAGTTTATTTAATTTATTAAGTAAAAAACCAGACAAAGAAATTATCAATGTAACATAGAAATAAATTCTCTTTCAGCATTACTGTCAACTGAATTTCCTTTATCCACCAAAGTTATTAATGGTTCTACCGCTATATAAGGGTGAATCCGCCAAAATTAAAGGAGTACTAGAACTCATCATTCTAAGCAAAAAAGTTCATATGTAGGTGGGTCCGGAAATGCTTTGTTTCCGAGATACAGGGTGTCAAAGTTGAAAAAATAAATCGTGTTTTATTCAATATCTTTCGACTGTTTCGAAATAATTTCATGAAATTTTTTATATGGAGGTTTTTTGGGATGACAAATTCAAATCTTTTCTGCTAAAAAACGTGAAGTTGCTAGAGCAGACACATAAGTAAACAAGTAAGAATCCCCATTGCTAAACCTGTCAAAGAATACCCTCCGAAAATGTGTATGCATCATGAGCTTTAAATGCGTTTTTCTCCTAGCGACTTCACTAAGATATACCTTTTTTTAGCAGAAAAGATAGGAAGATCGATTTTTCTAGTCCAAAATGGTAATCAGTGTAGCACAAAAAAATTGCGACGATTTAAAGGGGTCGAAATGGTTGCCGCTGGCGCCCCCTAGAAACTACAACTAAATGGACCACAAATTTAAATTTGTCATCCCAAAAAACCTCCACATACGAAATTTCATGAAATTATTTCGAAACAGTCGAAAGATATTGAAGAAAACGCGATTTATTTTTTCAACTTTGACACCCTGTATCTCGGAAACGAAGCATTACCAGACCCATGTACATATGAACTTTTTTGCGTAGAATGATGAGTTCTAGCACTCCTTTAATTATGGCGGATTAGATAGGATTCACCCTGTATAACACCTTTTCTCGAGATCGCCCCACGGATATTAGTTTTTTGATTTGCAATAATGTTTTTTCTTCAAGTTACGTTATCGCATTTATGCAACGGCTCTTCCCGCTTTCGAATGACTGCAACATCAAGATAGCCATCTTTACCTATCGTCTGATCATAGTAGGACTTGCAAACAAATATTTCAATTTCATCGAAATTCACAGTGATGCGAAGGTAATCTATGTGACCATGTTTTCTAATTATATTGTCCGCTATGCGTTGCTTTTAATATTTGTGCTGCTTAGCAACATTTAAAGGATCTACTTTAAATTCGTCTTGGAAAATGGAATATTTTTTATACCCCTTTTTTGTTCCTCTTTTTACCATAAAGGAGATACTTTCCTACAACGCCTACACGAGAATGGTAACTATCGTTACCCATAATAATCAAAGCTGACTCCTGTATGTTTGGAAATAGCTGATATTTTACCAACCTTTCAAAATATATTGTAGTGATAACCATACGATTTTGAGCATACCGCGAATATTAAGTTCCTATTCTCAGTAAAACCACCGTTCCGTAACAGTCCGCGAAAATGTCATATATACACTCGTATATAATAGCAAACCATTTACGATAGGTAAAAACGCCTACAAAGGGCATAAAAACGTTATTATAGTTATTTGTCACATTTTTTACATGCATGATTGAAATCACATTAACGTCTTTCTTGTATTATATATATATATATATATATATATATATATATATATATATATATATATATATGTGTAGTGTGTGTGTGTGTGTGTGTGTGTGTCTGTGTGTCTGCGTGTCTGCGTGTCTGCGTGTCTGCGTGTCTGCGTGTCTGCGTGTCTGCGTGTCTGCGTGTCTGCGTGTCTGCGTGTCTGCGTGTTGCTGCGTGTCTGCGTGTCTGCGTGTCTGCGTGTCTGCGTGTCTGCGTGTCTGCGTGTCTGCGTGTCTGCGTGTCTGCGTGTCTGCGTGTCTGCGTGTCTGCGTGTCTGCGTGTCTGCGTGTCTGCGTGTCTGCGTTGTTCTGCGTGTTCTGCTGTGTTCTGCGTGTCTGCGTGTCTGCGTGTCTGCGTGTCTGCGTGTCTGCGTGTCTGCGTGTCTGCGTGTCTGCGTGTCTGCGTGTCTGCGTGTCTGCGTGTCTGCGTGTCTGCGTGTCTGCGTGTCTGCGTGTCTGCGTGTCTGCGTGTCTGCGTGTCTGCGTGTCTGCGTGTCTGCGTGTCTGCGTGTCTGCGTGTCTGCGTGTCTGCGTGTCTGCGTGTCTGCGTGTCTGCGTGTCTGCGTGTCTGCGTGTCTGCGTGTCTGCGTGTCTGCGTGTCTGCGTGTCTGCGTGTCTGCGTGTCTGCGTGTGTGTCTGCGTGTCTGCGTGTCTGCGTGTCTGCGTGTCTGCGTGGTCTGCGTGTCTGCGTGTCTGCGTGTCTGCGTGTCTGCGTGTCTGCGTGCGTGTCTGCGTGTCTGCGTGTCTGCGTGCTGCGTGTCTGCGTGTCGTGCGTGCGTGCGTGTCTGCGTGTCGTGCGTGTCGTGCGTGTCGTGCGTGTCGTGCGTGCGTGCGTGCTGCGTGTCGTGCGTGTCTGCGTGTCGTGCGTGTCTGCGTGTCTGCGTGTCTGCGTGTCTGCGTGTCTGCGTGTCTGCGTGTCTGCGTGTCTGCGTGTCTGCGTGTCTGCGTGTCTGCGTGTCTGCGTGTCTGCGTGTCTGCGTGTCTGCGTGTCTGCGTGTCTGCGTGTCTGCGTGTCTGCGTGTCTGCGTGTCTGCGTGTCTGCGTGTCTGCGTGTCTGCGTGTCTGCGTGTCTGCGTGTCTGCGTGTCTGCGTGTCTGCGTGTCTGCGTGTCTGCGTGTCTGCGTGTCTGCGTGTCTGCGTGTGTGTCTGCGTGTCTGCGTGTGCGTTGCGTGTCTGCGTTGTCGTGCGTGTCTGCGTGTCTGTGTGTTCGTGTCTTGCGTGTCTGCGTGTGCGTGTGTGCGTGTGTGCGTGTGATCGTGCGTTGTGCTGTGTGCGTGTTGCGTTGTCTTGCGTGTGCTGCGTGTGCATGTCGTGCGTGTGCGTGTTCGTGTGCGTTGCGTGTCTGTGCGTGTTGCTGTGTCGTGTCGTTGCGTGTTGCGTTGTGCGTGCGTGTGTCGTTGTCTGTGTTGCGTGTCGTGTCGTGTCTGTGCTGTGTGCGTGTCGTGTTGCGTGTGCTTGTGCGTGTGTGCGTTGGTGCTGCGTGTGCGTGTGCGTGTCTGTCGTGTGTGCGTGTGTGCGTGTGTTGTGCGTGTGTGCGTGTTGCGTGTGCGTGTGTGCGTGTGTGCGTGTCGTTGCGTGTGTGCGTGTCGTATGTCGTGTCTGTGTGTGCGTGTGCATGTCGTGTGCGTGCTGTGTCGTGTCGTTGTGCTGTGTGCGTGTGTGCGTGTGCGTGTCGTGTGTGTGTGCGTGTGTGCGTGTGTGCGTATGTCGTGTGTCGTGTGTCGTTGCGTGTTGCTGTGTGCGTGTGCGTGTGTGCGTGTGTGCGTGTGTGCGTGTGCGTGTGTTTGTACTGTAGTATGTGCGTGTGTGCGTGTGTGCGTATGTCGTGTGCGTTGTGCGTGTGTGCGTGTGTGCGTGTGTCGTTGTGCTGTTGCGTTGTCGTGTGTGTGTGCTTGTCGTGTGCGTGTCTTGTGCGATGTATGTGTGCGTATGTCGTGTGACTGTCGTGTGTCGTGTCGTGTATGCAGTGTGTGCGTGTGTCGTGTAGTGCGTCGTATGTAGTGTGTCGTGTGTGTATGTCGTGTGTGCGTGTCTGTTGCGTGTGTGCGTGTGTCGTGTGTGCGTGTGTGCGTGTGTGCGTATGTGCTGTGCGTGTGTGCGTGTGTGCGTGTGTGCGTGTGCTGTGTGTGCGTGTGTGCGTGTCGTTGTGTGTGTGGTGTGTCGTGTGTGCGTTGTGCGTGTGTGCGTTGTGTCGTTGTGCGTGTGTGCGTGTTGTTTGCGTGTGTGCTGTGTGCTGTGTGTGTGTCTGTGTGTCGTGATGCGTGTGTATGCGTTGTGTGTCGATGTGTGTGTGTGCGTGTGTGCTGTGTGCGTGTGTCGTGTGCTGTGTGTGCGTGTGTGCGTGTGTGCGTGTGCTGTGTGTGCGTGTTGCTGTGTGCGTGTGTGGTGTGTATGTGTGTGGTGTGTGCGTGTGTGCTGTGTGTGCGTGTGTGCTGTGTGCTGTGTGTGTCGTGTGTGCGTGTCGTGCGTATGTGTCGTGTGTGGTGTGTCGTTGTGGTGTGTGGTGTGTGGTGTGTCGTGTGTAGTGTGTCGTGTGCGTGTGTGTGTGATGTGTATTTGACATGTGTGTGTTGTGGTGTGTGGGTCGTGTGTCGTGTGTGCGTGTGTCGTGTGTCGTTGTGTAAACGTGTGTTGGTATGTGTATGTTTGTTGGTGTGTAAATTGTGTCGTGTGTGAATATGTGTACAGTATTGTGTGCGTTGTGCGTGTGGTGTGTGTGTAAATGCTTGTGTGTTTCGTGTGTGGTGTAGGACGTGTGATGGTAGTGTAGTGATAGTGTGTGTACGTGTTGTGTTAGTGTTGGTGTGTGTGTTGGTGTGATTGTGTGATGTGATGTTAGTGTGATGTTGTGTATATGTTGTGTGTACGTGTAGATGCTGTGGGTGTTGTAGTGTCGTGTGTAGTTGTACGTGTAATTAGAAATCGTGATTGTATTAATGTATTGTTGTATTCTATGAATGATGTAGACTTTAAATGTGTGTGAAAATATTATTTTCAAACAAGTGTAAATGCCTGATGGCGTATCGTTACATTAGGTGTAATGCCAATGTGCAATTTGGACGTGTAGTTGGTTATTGCGTAATGTTAGTTTTCGTGAATTATGTACGTATAAATAAACGTGATTCAGCTAAAGTTGTGAATGTACTGTGCTTGTGCGTGTACGTGTTCCTGTCGTGGGTGTACTGTGTGCTGTGTGCGTATCTGTAACCGCGATAATTAAAAAAATACGTATCTCTTCTTAATTACATCCTATATTTATAGTTACTTCTAAGATATCTAACTTCTACCAAATGTTTGAAAAAAACCTGTTTCAAACAAGTTTAAAATCATGATGGTCGCTATCGTACATTGTGTGTAAATCCTGAAAACGGGAAGATCTTGGTTAATGGTAATTAAACTTTTAGTTTTCTTAATACATTTTTTTTGTAGAGTAATAAATAAGACTCACAGAATCACAAAAGCTCCTAAAGTAACTATTGGCTATATACTGCAAGCCCAACATGAGCAATTGTTTTAAAGTAATTCACTCTTAAAGTTTGTTTTATACAGTTTTTGAATAGAAACGAAACAAGCGATTAAATTAACGCTAGAAGTGCGGGTGCGGTTGCAATGACCGTTCTCAATTTTAATTCACTTCAAACTTTTCCTCTTAGGAATTTTTGTTTGCACTGTGCATATAATTGATTTGCTTATCATAATTAACTTTAAACACTGTTGCGGTCATTATGACCGCACAATTACTTCCTAATCTGCATGCTTTAGACCAGGGATTCCCAAACTATTTTGGGCCAGGACCCCTTTCCGAAAATGAACTGATACCTCAGATCCCCATAGGCAAATTACTTTAAAAACCCTATCTCTAGTTTTTTCCTATTGATACAAAATACTTACAAATTTAAAAACTTTGCGGTTGGTTAAGTAAGTAAACCTGATATCATTTTCTCATCAAAATTTAACAAAATAAATAGTCATAAAATTCAGTAAATATCAAGTGCAATTAATAATTATTAATACAAATTACGTAAAAATACATAAGTAGGTAATTATTTTTCTGCTTAAATTTTGTTTATAAAGGATAAGTTTATGCACAAAGGCCAATATTATTGATTGTGTTTTAATCAAGTTGAGATCGTCACCCTGCAGCTGCAAATTAACTTTGTTAAACATACCAAAAATATCAGTCAAGTAATAAATATTTGTTTTACAATTGTTCAGATTTTCTTTCAAATTTGGATCTTTTTCTTGTAAAAACATAGATTCAAAAATAGCTGAAAATCTTGCTAAGCAAGAGCCTCTTGATAGCCAGCGAACTTCAGTGTGCACAAGTAACCGAGTAAAAACTCGTCGTTTTCCTCACATAGCTGAGCAAATAACCGAGAGTTCAAAGAATTGCTTCGAATCTTGTTGACAGCATTTATAACATATTGTAAAGACTGGTGCAATATAGGACTCAGGAGTTGTCGCTTTAAGTGAGCTATAAAACCACAATGACGACCAACCATAGATGGTGCACCATCAGTCGCAACAGAAACAATGTTCTTCTGTAGAATAGCTTTGTCGGTAAAACATTCCACAACCTGTAAAATCGATTCTCCTCTGTTATCAGTCTTTAAATATGTAGCAAAAGCAGTTCTTGACACATATTTTCATCTTTAATATATCGAACATATCCTAACAACAGAGTTTCATTGCCGGGTAATGTAAACTCATCCCACTGGAGAATAATCTGTTGGTCTGTAGAAACTGCATAAATGTTTTCCACGTCGCGACCCATCTCGCCTGTTCGTCTCTAAACGGTGTTATTACTAAAGGAATTCTCTTTATAACATCATGTGCGGGCTTGTGCAATACATTGTTGAGGACCTCGCAATGGCTGGTAAAATAAGCTGCTCTACACTTGTGAGGTTTCGCCTTCGGTATTAGTAAAGATAAATTATAGAACTCGTAAACCATCAACATCTTACATAAATGATGACGGAAACATCTATCTTATGGATGGCCTTTTCTCTAGTTTTTCTTTAGTATTTGAAATGACAAGTTACTTTGTCAGCACGTACTTGATAAGAATAGTCAAACTATATTGTCTGCTTTTTTGTCTGCCATCATAAAACTCGCAGTAAACCTGCAAATAAAAAAAGTTTAATAAACTACAAAAAAAACAACAATAAAGCTATTATTAATTTATTAAATACATAAATAAAAAGTTTACCTCGAGTAGGATTTGATTGTAACCTCATTATATTTAGAATTTACATCAGTTCTACATACATAAAGACAAAATTTACATCGATTGGGGCTTGAACCTTGATGGCGCAGTTGGTTAGCGCGGTACTCTATCAAAGTACAGGCCGTAGGTTCAAATCCTACTCGAGGTAAACTTTTCATTTATGTATTTAATAAAACTAATAATAAGTTTTAATTACATATTTACCTTTGAACTTATGCGTTCATTATAAAAACTTATAATAATTTAATATTAGTCAAGTTGCTTTGGCATGTGTGGATCTTTGCAATATTGCAGGCTCACATTCCTTTAATATAAGTAATTTGATTGTAATCTCATTACGTGTAGAATTTACATCAGTTCTACATACATAAAGACAAAATTTATATCGATTGGGGCTTGAAACTTGATGGCACAGTTGGTTAGCGCGGTACTCTGAAAGTACAGGTCGTAGGTTCAAATCCTACTGAGGTAAACTTTTATTTATGTATTTAATAAATTAATAATAATTTTAATTACATATTTACCTTTGAACTTATTGGTTCATAACAAATAACAATAAAACTGTTAAGTTTGCACACTAGCTTATTTTTATCACATCTAGGTACTGGATGTTTTTAGGTATGCTCACGAACTTACTCATTGATAAACTTGGATAGTATAGAAAATTTGTATTAGGTACCAATCAGCATAAAAACGAAAACAAAGAAAATTGAACATTTCTAATTTTAGGTAGCTTCTTTTCTACAGTAATTTCAAAAATTACTTAGAAAAATATTAAACCATTTTTGGTACTTACCCTGTTACTTTTCATAAACTGCAGAAATGTATGGTTAAGCTATTAACGCGCGTAGGTAAATCATTTTATTTTAATTCACTTTATTTAGCTGTGTAATCACCTTGTAATCTCTTGAAATAAATTGGTAGATGGGTGTATTATTATTCAAGCTCCAACGAATTTCAAAACGCAAATGAACTTTCAACCTAAGTGCAAGCTCGTTGTATAGTAAAATATCAGGAGCATGTCTGGATTTGAACTTCGTGTTAAATCGCGTATATGCGTCAAATTTTGAAAGTACAACGATGATACTTCCTAATAAAATATTAGTTATTCTTATAACAAGTTCGTACACGTAACACAACTTGAAAGTTTCAAATAAGAACTTGTGTTAATTAATAGGGGTGGATTTTTAGACCGGCCCCAAAATCAGTTTTTGATTATATCGACCTCTGGGAGACCGATTTCTACGACCAACTGCTATACAGAATTGAAGGTTTTATAAGTGACGATATTTCTCAAAAATTTATCAATACCAAATATGAGGTAGATGTTTTGGACCAAATGGCAAGGGATTATACAACCAAATCGTCTTCTAGGAGTGTTTTTCGACATACTTGATTTAGCAGCAGTAAATTCATGGATAATTTACAATATATGAACTAACGAAAACATAAGTCGTTGAAAATATATTTTGAAACTCGGCAATGAACTCAGCTCTGAATACGTACGTACAAGAAAATCCACCACATATCAACAGGATGTGTAAATCAATAAACAAGTGAAGCCAAACTGAAAAATGCGCCAATAAACCAAAAGACAATTGCAAAATTTCTAAAAAGTAGTATGTGGAAAATTATATCTTCAGGGTGTATTTAATTACACATTGTGCATTAGTTTGGGTTTATTATTTTGCCTTTACAATGTAATTATAAACTCCGGTCAATTTGAACGGTATCGTATTTGTAGGTAAATAAATTATGCCGCACTTCTGGTGTTAATTTAGACAGCTTATGTAAGTAGTGGTCAAAACGAAGAAAAAACCGCTGCAAAAATTGTATCAATACTTTCACATCAAAAAATCGTTTTTTATAAATATCTGGAAAAGGCTTAATTTTACAAAAAAAAATACAATAATGCTTTGCGGTCAGATATTTAATGTTCTAATACCAACAAATTTCTAAACAATCGTGTAGACTGGTTCCAAAATGGAGTTTTTGTAAATATTTAGAAAATGACAAAATTTTCGAAAAAATTGCAAAAAACACGGAATTTTATTCCCTATCTTGTGGTATTTTCACTTTTTGAATATGTTAAACAGTTCGGAGATATTTAGGACACGGACACGAATAGGGACACGGGCACGGACACGGACACGGACGCGGACTCGGACGAAGATGGACATGGACACGGACACGGACACGGATACGCACACGGACGCGGACGCAGACGAGGACACGGACACGGTCATAGACACGGACACGGAGACAGGCACGGACACGGACATGGATACGGACACGAAAACGGACACGGACACGGACACGGACACGGACACGGACTCGGACACGGACACGGACACGGACACGGACACGGACACGGACACGGACAAACACACGGACATGGACACGGACACGGACAATTACACGGACACGGACACGGACACGGACACTATTTGAATTGTATAGGTACCTTAAGGTTATAAAAGCCTCACTCGTTTGAGGAATATATTTCTCCGCTATTCTAATGATATTGTCAGTAAAGTTTTTAATTTGATCGTCGACATTTTTTTTGATTCTGAAGCGCGTTCGCTGAACAATCTAAAAAGTTTTCCTGGCCAGCTCATCTTTTGGGTATTTCTCTTTTCTGTTTTGGGTATCACGCAAAACAAAAGTTGTATGTCTTTATTGTAGAAATCTTCATGATTTCTTGATTTACAAGGTCAATTATGTTTTTGAAATGAAATTATGTCCTTTTTGATATTTGGTTTGTTGCTTAGACCAAAATACGTATATTTTGCCTTTTTTGATTTTTGCAGCCTCCAAATTGCATTAATTGTTCGAGTAACAGCTTTCAGAAAACAATAATTATTAAATCATACGAGCATTTTAAAGTTAAAACTTATACCACAAAGGTACATTTTTGCATCTAATATGATCTATTTTCTTGCACAACAAAATAATATCTGAATTATTTTTAATTACAGGTTTTGAACACGGATTTTGCATTGCTACGGTAAGTTTTAGAATATATTTTAAATATTTACAATTAGTGTTCTATTTTAATCTCCTGTCTGTTCATGTTTTACTGTCATAATAAAAATAATATAAATAGCTCTGATACAATAATAATTATAATATAACATGTTTTTCCAACGAGGCCTTTAGACCGGGTTGGGCCATACGTAAAGTGCAATGAACTCTTTTTGCATGAGTTGCATACAATATTTTTTCTACGTTCATACAAAAAGAAAATATAAGCATATTTTCTAGTAGGTTATAAGTATCGGTAAATAAAAATTATTTTTTTTAATAATGTAATATTTAATGTATAATTACAACTAATCATCAATGTTTTGCTGGATACTACATTTAAGCAATTTCCGGAAACGGAAATTAGCCTCGACGCGTTTATATATCTTTCTGGAAACGGCGGCCATTTGGGTGCGGATGTTGCGCTTCAGTTGCAGTAGAGTTCGTGGTTTGTTTGCATACTTTCTCTTTAAGGTATCCCCATAAGAAATAATCAAGCGGTATAAGATCGTGGCTTCTCGTAGGCCAGTTGATGGTGCTTCGACGAGATCACTTTTTCCGGGAAAAGTTGATTGACAACCGCATGCGATTAGTGTGAGGTGTTGCAAGTGCCCCATCCTATTGATGTTTGTTTGTCATGTTTCTACACTAAAACCTTCAAATTCCTACAGTTGTGAAACCAAAAAGATCCTTTGCATGCCACAATACCGCTCACTGTTTACGGAAAGTGCTCGCCCTCGCCGGTGTTAAAAAAATAAAGCCCAATGATGCCTTCACCAGACATGGCAGCCCACATAATAACTTGTGGACTATATAGTGGTTGTTCATGTTTTCGAGTTGTTTTTTTTGTTCATTAGCGGCAGTTTTGTTTGTTCACGTGCCCATTTAAGTGAGTTTACTTCGTCACTAAACAGAATGTTTTCAAACATTGGGATATTGTGCAACTACTATTTTATTAATGTGAACTTCCTGACTGCGTTTGCGAAACTGATTGAGGCGGAATTACACGGACTGAAACTCACTTCTTCAATCGCTTGTTAGGTTCGAACAGAGCGCGGGCAACCTGGATTGTTAATTTTTACAGTCAAACCGGTATTCTCGGACATTCGAATTCATTTTCTGATGGTATCGTCCTTCAGAACATTCTATGCATTAAAATCTGCACGATACAAATGTTGAGAAGTGACTATCAAATCATCAGTGCAAAAAGCGCGATGGTCTCCAGGGTGCACTTCCATGGTTGCTAAATCTCAAAAGAATAGATAGAACAGCCTATCGGTACTGCGCCTTTCCGAACTACGCCGTTACATGGACAGCGCAGATACAAATACCCCCTACTCTTTCTCGACACCGTTATTAGATAAAAAGAAGTATTAAGAAAATACGTGAATTTGTTTAAACAAATTCGATCAAATATTATTTCATTTATTTCAAATTAAGTAAAGCTATACTATCAAAGTCAATTCAAATTTCTCTTTGTATAAATATTTGCTTTGCACATAATTATACGACTTGCATGATATATACTTTTTTTCGGAGGTTTTACTACATTGGAATAATTACTACACACCAACATCTTGTAAGGATATTTAGACAAGTGTTGAAGGGGCACCTTACCCTTTGCAACCTTAAGCCACTCCCGATCCTATTGCGACTTCTTCCTTAACTCTATCGTGTAATTATACTAAGTGTGTGCATTCACCTTCCCTTAATGATGACGTAATCCACTTGTTGGTAAACGTATCATCAAAATAGTCACTTAAACCAAACTATTGTGGGAAGACAGCCATCATGTTGAAACCATATATCATGGTCTATGTTAAGATCTGCTAAAGCTGGTCTAACTGAAGTTTGCAATAAATCAATGTACTTTTCAGCAGTGAGGGACCCTTCTATAAGGAATGGATCGATCACTCGGTGCCCTATTGTTCCTTCCCAAACATTGGCTGTTTACCGGTACTGACTGCGGTTTTGAACTGTTAAATTATCTGCATTCCAGTACCCATGATTTTGCTTATTTGGAGTTCCATGCGTAGAAAATGACGATTCGTCTATAAATAGTATTCGTAGCACAGACTTTCTATCACTATTACAAAAATTCATTATTTTTTCGCAAATCTATCTTCTTCAAACATTTCTTTATGTTTATGGTACTTGTATAAGGTATACCTTGGTGTTTGGTTTTTCATAATTCTTAGAGTAGTGCTATGGTGTATTCCTAACGTCTCGCCAATTTGCCTCAGACTCACATTCTTGTTTTCCCTAACCATTTCGAGCACATTGAAGTACTTCTCTTTTGCATTGTCGTTTATTCTTCCTTCGACGGCTTTCTTACATTTGCATTTCTTCTCTACACTTCCTGTTTCTTCAAAGTTATGAATGATCCGATGCAATGTAGCTTTACAGGGATTTTGCCGTTCCGTAGAATGCGGAGAAAATAAATCTTTGATGCTATTCAATGAATTTCCAGAATAGCACCATTGAATCAAATATCATAACTTCTTTTAACTCAACCGATTTCAATGGTCTCGTTTGAGAGACTTCATGGGTGCTTCTAATCAAGTATTAACACTGTCTGTAAAGGATGGTTTGTGACAAAGTCGTAAATATTTAAAAAATTTTCATAACATTTACTTTTCAAACTATTATGTCGCATTAGGAATTTCTCTGCTATATTATCTGTGGCCCTCAAATGGGCCAATGTTATAAAATAATGGTGTGCAACAGTCTAGTACTGAAGAACTAATGACGCCCCAAATGTTCAAATTGCCGCCTGTCGTGCTCAATACAGAGCTGCGGCCTCCCGCGCGTAGACAAACCAGCAGTCAACTACTTCTGCCATTGGAATACGGTGAATGGCGGTCCTTATTCCATCTACCATATTCTCCTTGGTAATTGGTTTGGTTAAATAAACAATACCTTTCAACCTCCCCGAATAATAAAAATAAAAATCCAAACAAATCAGATCAAGTGACCTAGATATTGAAACGTTTTTTCTACTTTTGCTACAATTTTTCTCTTAATAGATATACACACACACACACACACACACACACATATATGTATATATATATATATATATATATATATATATATATATATATATATATATATATATATATATATCATTGGCTGGCTACGGAAATAAACTGCCCCTTCCTATCCATCTGTCAGGAAATGTTCTATCCAAAAATTCACAGACACTTGCCGAAAAATGCTGAAAAAACGAGTTTTGGTTTGTTTCTAATGGCACGTTTTCTAAAAGCGGTGGCAAGTCGTTGGTCAGAAAATTGATGTAAATTTCACCGATCAGTTTTTCATTAAGTATAAATGGCCCAATGATCATTCCTCCCAATATGCAGCACCAAAGGGTTATGCTCCACCTACCTTGATGTTGCATCTCTTTCATCCAATGAGGATTGGTTTGCGACCAGTGATGCATGTTATGCAAATTCACGTGCCCATCGCTGTTAAAAGTAGCTTCATCCGTCCACAGTATCTATTTGACGATAGTTTAGGATTTTGAGCGACCATGTTTAGCAACCAAAGGCAATAATCAAGTGTTCTATCAAAATCAAGAGGTGTTAATGCCTTATAGAGAACTGCATGGTATGGGTGTACCCTAATTTTGAAATAAAACTTTTTTTATTAAACGATATCAATAAGGTGAAGTACATATATATTAGGGCATTATGGTCTTTTTGTTTGGGTAATGCTTAAGTCGTTAGAAATATTTCTAGCATTTCCATGAGAACTAGATTCTGTATACGCTAGTACGTTTATGATATTTTCCTCACTTCGGCCTCTATCTTCCACGTCTAGGAAAGACGAGACGATGAATACTCCCGGTACTTCTTAAACGCCGCACCCATCGCTCAAAAACCCTTTTCTGGTAACGATGCCTTTTTGGATACCGTGCAACATAAACTCTTGCAGCAGAAGTTGTATTCTTCATGCTTTCAGAATATACAGCAAGCATATCAAATGCTATTTCATTTGTTAACGACGTTTTGAAATCAACGATTCGTTAATCAAACTGTAAGAGCCAATATTATTTATTTATTATTTATTATTTATTAGCTCTAATTAAAGATACGCCCCTCTCGAGACATTTTATACATTAAATTTTATTCCTATTGTTTTAATAGTTTAATAATTAATACATTAATACATTTTAATAATTAATGACAGTTATCATTTCATTTTTATTCGTATCTTTGTAACGAAGGAAGATCGACTTGTGGTTTTTAACAGTTTCTATGTTTTTCACGCTGTTTTTCGCGAGTTAAAATTAATTACACCCGTACGTTTAAAATTTTCGAGAAATTGCAAATTTATGGCTTTGTCATAAAACGCCATCTACCGACTAGAAAAAAAACTAAACTGACAATGTTAATACAGCATTAGAAGAACCCAAGAATCCTCTCTCAAACGAGACTTACTGTATTAAAATCGTAGTCAAAAGAAGTTATGACATTTTTTCAATTGAACATCTGTCTCTCTCCCCTCCTCTGATTTGACAAAATAGAGAAAAACGTTTCTAAGCTTATGTAGTTTATAATAAAAACTGTTTTGGACATATCTTGATAATGCCGATTTAAGAGAAATAGCAGATTTTCTAATTGGGAGTTCGTGTACGCCCCCTAGCTCCAATCGCGGTAACTTGAAACTAAATTCCAGGAATTTCTCTCGGTCACTTTTACTATCAACACTTTTTTCCTGAAACTGTGCAATGCGTAGTTTCTCATATACAGCCGGTCTCCTTTATTAGTGGCTAAAAAATTATACATGCGTATTCAGTACTGTTATTTAATAATAGGTACTCGTACCTAATAATTACAGTAATATTATTTAACTGATAGAGATATACCTACATATAAGTATCTCATCATATTTTGAAGAGAAATGAAAATTGGTAAATGGTGGAACTAATGTAATAGGTTTAGTAAATAACTAATATAGTAGATAAACAGTTTGCACATTAATATCCGGATCTGATGTAACGATGTTCGTATAAATTAGTTGTCTTAGGCATTTATCTACTTCCTATTAAGCAGTTTCTACAAATATTTGCAGTATCCTATATAGTTTTACACATATTCATAGACTTTATCAAAATTGATTAAATTACGTACTCTGCCAATCAATTTTACAGTTTACTGCATAATTGACATTACTATTTCCTAATGTACAACAGCCATATATTGTGTACCAAAACTTTTTACATTAAAATTTGTGAGGTATAAACATTGTTGTTGTACTTCTGTCATATTCACTTCATCTGCAGTTTGGTAAACAAAGTTTAAGGTTGGGCCCTAATAAGTGCTTAAATATTGCAATACCAGTATTTTATCTAAAACACCTTAATTAAACAGTGTAGCTTCAGTACTCTTGTATTAATATCAACAGCCAAAAACACTTTTTAAATATTTGGGACTAACATAATAATCTACATTCGTAATCATATTGTAATCTGTCAATTTCATGACATGACAACAGCTGGGAACTAGATTAATACTGAAACTAGTCGAGAATAATGAAACAAGCCGGGAATAATTATTACATACCCCGAAAATTATTACATGCCTGTGGTGAAGATTGCATAACTAAGGTAAACGTCTCAAATATCGGCCACTTAAGGATGCAAACTATAGAAAAAAATAATAGCGGCTAGTGAACTTATTCAATTTGTGGAAACATTGTTCAAAAAAAGCAAATTAAGTTATATATTTTCGTTAAAATTTTAAGATGTACTAAAACAAATTATTTAGTTATAAAAATATTTATTAAGCACGTTTAGAGTATTAAATGCCGGGACCCGGAAGAAAGAGAGAGAGGGGGGATGCAACTGGTTTATTTATATTTTTCAATTTCCAGAACCAAATAGAGTCCTCTTTTGTTCTTTGGTTTTTCAATTATTGCAAGCACATCGGCTTTGTCGTAATTTAAAATGTCCTCTTTAATTGGCCATTTTCAGTATGTCCCATTTGGAGACATAACTTTGGCCGAGTATTCAATGTTGTCATCATCGCCGTGAATGTTCACAACGCAGCCTGGGAACTTTTCGTCTTTATAATTAACAATAAAGTAATCACCAATGCTAAACCATATCGTCTTTAGATTTATCCAATTCCGGTTCAGGATAGTCTTCGTCGCTTAGTTCACTCTGAACCTAGCTTTCAACATCTCTGCGTTTTTTTACTTGTTTCTTGGGAGTATTTTTTCTCTTGCTTTTTCTTTCTCCTCAAACTCTTTTGTCTTTTTATCAAGTTCACGCTTCGCTTTTCGTATTACTGCCATGCATCTGAGACAACAACGGACGGGATTTTTTCCTTTATCTTTATCCTCTGGTGAGGTGATCTAGAATAACTCTGTTTTAAAAGATGTAGGAACATTTTCTATATTTTGAATTGGTTTGTCCACGGCTTTGTCCGGTGTTATTTCTTGTTGATCAAGCGCATGGCTATTTTTGCCAGTTCATGGTCTCATAAGTGAGATTTCAGTGTTTATAATTTCTTAAATGGCATTCTAACGTGTCCACCTTCTGTATAGCTAACTCCAATTATATTGAGCGGCGGTGAGGTGTAAGAAATGAAGATTACACGTTCGATAATGTTAAAATGCTTCAAATACTAACACCGAAAAAGAAACGAAACCGTTAAGTTAGTACCTTATAACAGCATCGTTGCAACTAGAAGAATTGTATCAGTACTCTTTGGGACAGATTCAACCGAGAATTTCGTAGAGCGACTAGCAAATAAAGCAGTAGCAGGGATGGTTGTTTTTAAGATTATCTTCTGAGTCGTCACAATGAAAAAATATACTTTTTTTAATAATCATTTTCGCCGCGATGTCGCATACTTGTTTTAGTGTTGTATCCCATATTTGTAGCTAAACTGCCACTGGAAAATTTACAGGATATTGGATCATACCCAGAAATTATCAGAAAATTCAGGTTTTAACACTTCGAAAAGGGTATTTATTCTCGTCAATCGGCGTAGAGTTATTAAAAGTCTGCTTAATTCTCTCATTTTATTTGAAACTGTATTCCTAATTTGAACTCGTTTATGTTTTTGTAATAAACTTTCACTATAGCTGCATATTTGTAAATCTTTCATGGTCACGATATTTTATCAGTTCTCGTAACTGTAAATACTTCTTGTTTTAACCGTAACAAATCGTAAAATCCTTTATTTGCTGAACAAATGACAAATATTTGTGATTCGGTCAGATGATTCTCACGCTGACCGGGTGTTTTACCTGTTGTACGCAATTCACAGCGATTTCGATGCCTCTTCAAATAGGTTTTTTAAAAAATTCAAAACAAAATTGGCAGATGATCATCTGCGTTAACGTGTCTAATTCCTTTGGTTTCCTTAATGGTCGAAGTTGATTTATTTGCTCGGAGATCGTAAAATTCCCTTGTCTACGAATGAGTTTGATGATTTTCCGTCTCTTAGGGTGGTTGGTATTTAGAGACAGGAATTCCTTTACTGCTCCTTCTTCTTTATAATATGTTATCAAATGTCGAGAGAAATGTGTAACATCTGTGAAGCAATATGGACAAGAATACTTTTGTGCCCAAGTTCTACAACCAATAGCTCGCTCTACACTTCCACGCGATTCCTGGAATCAGGCACATATTTTTTAACACTTCTTGCTTTACGGTTTTGACTTACTTTAACAAGGTTGCCAAATCTGTAGGTAGTTACGTGTATATTGTGTGGTTGGTTGACAATCGTAGAAGTTACTAGTTCCTATATCGTGAAACACCAGAAGCTTTAGGTTTTCTCTAATAGACTGAATAAGTTCCATTTGCACATGACCCAAAGCTTCATTAGCTTCACCTCGAACTGGACAATTTGCTTTACGTTTGATGTTACTGATAGAACTCCCAGTTCGGAGATTCTCAATTACGTGTTGTACGTATTGGTATATAAACGCAAATTTTGTGGAGAAAATATTTAACACATTAATTTATTTACAAACGTTCTTTGTCCTTTGTATACAAAAATTTTATTAAACCGAAAATTTACCTTTACAGTATTTTTTCTACAGCTGTAATGGATAGCTGTGAACGCGGATGGTCTAAGTGAAAACACTGTTAAAACTGAAGTTGCAATCTAAGAATCCGCAAAAAAACGCTATTATAATCAAAAAATGAGGAACATAACTAATTCTAACACTGACTCCTCTTCGATGGACCCGTATAAATGTCACTACTGACTACAGATACATAACACTATACTGTCACAGGGATCCACAATCGGTGAACGGGAAAAGATTTCCCATGGTAAATTCAAATAACCCCGGTCTATGGTAAGCAAACTCCGTACGTCCAATCAATCGTCAGCGCCGTAAAGACGAGATGAGTTTCGGGAACCGAATGGAAAAAATTACCTCGTTAGCATCAATCTACATCGAGAAAAATATCAATGTAACATGATCTGTCTTCTCCACTTAAAAACCTTGGAGAATCGGCCCTAAACCAATTTATTATAAAAACCATACTCTTTATCTTTTTAAAATACTGTAGCTAATGTTTTAAATCTGCGAAGGCACGTGAAATAATTTTCACTACTAAGTAACAATTTTCAATGACGTAATTTTAACTCAACTAAACTATAATTAACGTTTACCCAAATATAGGGTACTAGAAAGGAATTAAACTCCCATATAAAATTTCTTTTAATAATATACAATTGTTAACGCCATAACAAGGTCAAAATTTGTAACCACATTAGTGGTTCCAAATTTATACTCGAATATATCCAAATTTTCATTAATCTCAAACGATAAAGCACAGCGTTTCTTCCTGCAACCCCTACATAAAACATTTTAAATATCCTAAAGTTAGAAAAACCAGAATCTACGGTAGATTTTAACCACACGTGACAATACTGATTAAGATGAAATATTACATGATCGAATAGGTATACGTTTAACAGGTTCACATGGTAAAAAGATCTGATGTGAGATGACGATTTAAGATTAACTAAATGAGATTAAGATAATTTTTTCAGAACGAATACATCTAAAACGCTCAACATAAAAGTTGTGGATCAGCACAAATATCCTAATAGAGAAAACTTGAGCAAAATGTCATAATCGCTTTACCAATGTTTCTAACACTATCTATGACAGACAAACTACGTGACAATGTAAATGTAGTAGCTATAAGAAGAGTAGATAAACCTACCTCCTTGTTATTGAAAACTTACGTTTATGCTTATCTCCACAACATCTTTACAGCGTTATTAATCATAAACATTTTTAATGCCTCCAGTAAATGACGTAACTGGTAAATTATCATATAACAATTTTTGGTAGTTCTGGAGATGAAGAACGGGTATTAGTAAGTAGAACTAGATGATGATAGTTTTGACATCGTAGCGTTTGGTACTATGTTTGGTAGCTACAAATTTAAAGGGTAGCACTTAGACTATATTTAGTTCCAGAGGTGTTTCAAAAGAATTTTCTTGACGTTTTTGATGACTTACCAGGAGTTGATATATATTTTAATGAGGTAATTGTAACTGGTTCTATTGAAGATGAACATGATGAAAATCTAAGTACTGGAGTTCAAAAAGTCAAGTGTAAAGTTTAGAGAACAATTTTTTTTATGAGCTAGTGGTTAAAGCAAACAAAAATGACATGAATTCTGTTCGTAAAATGGATATTTCGTGTAAACAAAATGCTTTGATATAAGAATTGAAAGTTTCACCAATTGACATGTTAAATATAAAATATAAAATGTTTTAAGTCAAAATGACGTTGACTTCTTTTGGCCCAAGAAACGTAAAGATTCTTGGTACACGTTTATCCACTACAGGAGCCAACCCGGTTATTTTTGTTTCGCACAGCTTCGCTAAAACCCAAGTAACTTGTGCTCTCATTGAAAAAGAAGCTTTTATAATTCTTTTTGCTGACAAATTTAATTATTTTATCTATAGTCTGCTTGCAGAGGTATACAACGACCATAAACCTTTAGAATTAATCTTCAAAAACAACTACAACCAGTTTCCTCTAGAATTTTAAGAATACGTTTGAAACTACTAAAATATAATCTTAATTTTATTGTAAATTATTATATATATATATATATATATATATATATATATATATATATATATATATATAAATCTGAAAATAAGATAGATTTTGTGGTCCATCAGTAGTGAGTAATTGCTTACATCTTAGAATAGAATAAAACAGTTTACACAGAAAACGCTTCTCAACAATGAAAGGCCATATAGGGATAGAAAAATGGTCTCTATGTAGACAATATTTGTATTGGACAGGAGCTTTGGCCTATAGAATAATTGTATCACAAATTCTGCCTTACTTCAAAGTTTTCGAATGGCTTAGCTGTTTCCATTGCTAAACATCTTCATAAGAGATTGTTGGAGGAACGAAAAGGTGACTTAAGCAGTGCCTTGTTAAATTATGGGGACATATCATTAAAGACGTTGGATTACCTACCAATATTTAAATTGTAGGACTAAAATTCTAATTACCAGTTCTTTCCTTCAGCCTGTTTATTCGTAAACGAAAAAATAATGGCAGAACGTGAGACGTGAGGACTGCAGAGGCAATACTATCACAAGGAATCGCGTTGATATCTCATCACACATTTAAAATAACTGATAGTAGTTATGGATTTTATAGTGTAGGTAATGAGTTTTTTTTACTAATTATAAGGTAAGTGAAACTAAAATATATAAAAGCCTACATAATCCTTCACAACCTGACAGAAATCAATAAAATGATGTGTTCACAGACCAGCTAATCGGTCACCAATCTTATTTTTATATACGCCAAATCTTATGAAACATAAAAAAACAAACAAATAGCAAACGGTCTAATGGAGAAAGCTCGCACAAATTTTTACGTGAAAGCTTTCATAAAAATAATAAAAGACTAATTGAACTTTGCCGCTGTAAAGTTGCGTAAATCAAAATTCCCATAAAATAAATAAACAACTCGGTAACTTGAACGTAATCCAAAATATTTTATTTTTTAAATTAGATACTAAATAAGTAATAATAACGCAATGACAAAGGAATGAAGTCACTTATAACATTATGCACAATAATGACTCTCGTCATTAACACTATTCGTAAATTATGATAATAAAAATTAAAATAAACAATCAGAATAATGGTACAGTTGTCAAAACACATCAACTTTACTTCTGGAAGGCAGTAAAATCTATTATTATTTAAATCGGGATGACTGTTCAAATTCCTAAGTTCATCTACCCTAAGCATATTAATTTTAGACCACACAAAATGGAATATTAATAACCTCGCACATATTAATTCGACAAATTTTTGTAATACTTAAATTTATATACAGTAATCTGAATAAGGCAAAAAAAAAACGTACATTATGAAATGATTCGATACACGGGTGAATACACTTTTGTAAAATAATTTAATCGCCGAAAGAGCTCTTATACACACTATAAACAAAAGAAAGCGTACTTATCCGCCTGACAAATACAAATAAAATACTTTATTCAAATCACCAACAAAAAATTACGTAGGGAAGTAATTACCTTAATTTGAACAGAAATGATCACTCTGTCTTATCTGATTTCCTTTGTACAGCGGTATAGGTACTTCTCGTATAATTGACCGTCTAGGAATTGATCAGTAGGTACCAGTCCTCTGGAATCACACTGACACTGCTTCCTGTATAGAAACTTCACATTCGTCAAATTTCAATTTATGCATAAACGAATTGAATAGTGAAACTTGTTTAAGCCAGGTGAGTAATAACTGTATCACCTTGTTTAATATCATCAATTATTTACAGAGCGTTCTTTGTCCTTTATGTGCACAAAATTTATTAAAGCGAAAATTCTCTTTACAGCAATTTCTCTATTAGTTTGAATAGCTGTGAACGTGGGTGGACTTCGTGATGCACAAATGATTATACTGAATTTGCAATGTAAGAATCCCCAAGAAGCGCGATTCCAAAAATTAGGAAATAGCACTAACATTTAACACTAATCCTCTTCGATGGACCCGAAAGGATGTCACTTCTGACTATCTAACAGATCACCCAAAGACTCGCCGGGATAGTTAAATACACCTTAAAATCCCCACAATGGTGAACGGGAAATCATTTTCCCTACGACAGGTTTAAATAACCCCGGTAAAAAATAAGCAAATTCAGTACGCCCAAGATCACACCACGCGTTCAGTGTCCAACTTCTCTCGTCTATAGGTCGACTTAAACTCCCTTAAGAATTTAACAAATTTCGCCATAATATATTTCAGGCCAAATTACCAATCATAAAAAAGCAATTCCTCCAAATTGGAAGGGCGGTAAAAACGAGGAGATTTTCAGGAACCGAGTTGCAAAATACGTCACTATCATTAATTTGTCACGTCGAGAAACTTCGAAAAAGATATTGTTATATGCTCTGTTTTCGTCGCCTCTAAACTTTGCAAAATCGACTATAAGCCAACGTATTATAAAGACCACAATCTTTGTTTACATAAACTAATTTATCGGAAACGAATTCTCCGCCATTTTGTTAAGTAATTTTAACTACAAATAAGCAATTTCCATTGACGTAATTAGAACTCAAACGAAACTATAAATTGAAGATTTCTTAAGAATAAGGTTATCCACCATATACTACTAAAAATATTACACTCTTATACAAAATTTCTTTTACTATCCTACTCCCACCAACGCGTGTGAACCTAGTCGTAATTTAGATACTTCAAAGATACAATCCAAAAATGTTATATACCATTCACACAAAACGGTGTCCTAAATCCTATCCCAATTTGTAATAAATCCAAACATCGCGAAATAAAGTAATAATCTGTAACTAAATTAGTGCTTCCAAACTTTATACTCGAGTATATCTAAATTTTCAATAGTCTAATACGGCAAAACAAATAATTTCCTCCGGCAATTTCTATATATAACATTTTAAATATCCTAATACTCGAAAAAAAGGAACCTGCGGGAAATTTCAACCACATGTGACAACGTTTCGCAGTTGAAACGTGACATTGTGTTACACCTTTTCTGACCTGAAAATTAATCACATCAAAAAACTGACAATTTAAATATGTTTACATCTATTCTACCGAGTGGTCTTTTTTAAGCTTAACTGTAATTGATGAAAATTACAACAATTCAAACAGAATTGTTGTATTTGGATTAGAAGTATCTTACTTAACTAACATTTCCAACAATCTAATTAGATAGATACTTCCTACCCCAACGATTCTAATGTATCAGATACATAAAAGTCAATCAAAGAGTTATTGCTGTTGTCTGGCTGTGTATTAATCAATATGGTACAAATTAAAGGAATTGTGTACAGTAGGATATAGGATAAGTTATCAAATTCATTTTAAATGTTGAGCAACACCAAAGTAAGAGAAATTACAAAAAAGTGATAAGGAAATATGGATATACATGACTAGGGTGGAAAATTTATTTCTTTAAATCTATCTAAAGTATTTAAAAATTACTGACATATTTCTTTCCACAGGAGGGTCTTGTAAACCAGTCAAACCTTTATAATCCGATTACCGAAAATCAGTATGTAAATAAAGAGAGTGAACATGTTTAAATACGTTTTAGAACATGTTTAATTTTAATATGCATTACTAGTACAAAATTAATGTGCAGTACTTACAGTTATATAATTAAGTAATTTTATCTGCTAACTAATTATGCTAATTAATTTTTAATCGTATTTCTACCTACGTAGTGATTTTTAATTATTAAAGCTTAGTTTTGATTCCTCTTTTCCGCCTCCTGCTCGATAGTGAGCCTAATTAGTGCATTATTTAAATATTGGGTAATGTTCATAAATTGATAAATACTCCTTTTTTAGTTTTATAACAATAAACCAATTTTATAACCACACCGCTTCAATCAATAAAAATCACCCCGTAAAGACATCTACACTAGTAAATCCTATCGTATAATTCGTACTTATCGTCAAAGATAAGTAAATGTTTGTACAAATTTATGAAGGAAGATGTAATTAACTAGAATAGTAACAATAATTAGAATAAATGTTTGGAGAATTAGTTATTCCGTAAGAAGTTATTTTAATATAGTATACCCGATGATGAAGTAATCTATTTGTATACTTGTTCATATCAAATGAATTATAGTAGTAAATTAATGGCACATTGTTCACACTGAAAAAATGCAGGGCCGGACACGCTTCACACACAATAATAAACAAGCGATAGTATTTTAATTGCTTCACAAGTATATTGCCGCCTCATTAAACCGCATTAATTATGATTCTCGAATTAGTAGCAAATTATCTTTAGAAGTGTATATAACAAAATAGAACATCGACCTCCGGGTCATTCGCAACTGCCCTTGTATTTCATACATATAAGCATGACTCTTGTTTAATTTTATTTCATCATTTATGTCGATATATTGACAGGTAATTATTTTTTTTGAATTCCTTGACGAATCTCAATATCGCGAGCAACGTATGGACATTTTACTTCTATTATAGCATTTTCACCTAATACTAGTCCATCAGCTAAAGCCATCATTAAAAACTTCATCTTCCTTTCCTCCCATGACGTCTCGCGACGGAGCTGTAGTAGCTGTTCCTGCTGAAAAAGCCAACCTCTTTGTCAATTACTTTGCAGCAAATTAATGTCTCAATGATTCTGGTAAAACTGTGCCGTCGCCCAGATCTACGCGATGCGCTATTAAACCAATCCCCTTTCGTTGCAAGCTCCTAGAATCAATTATCAATTAACTTGACTCAAACAAGGCGACTGGCCCTGACGGTAATCCAGCTATCGTTCTTAAAAAATGCTACCCCGAGCTAGTACCTGTCTTGTCCAAACCCTTTTCAATCTCCATGTCATCTGGTGAGTTTCCCTCATAGTGGATGTTGGCAAATGTCCAACCTGTTCCTAAAAAGGGCGACACAACCGATCCCTCAAACTATCGACCAATAGCTATCACTTCCATTCTATTGACAATCATGGAGAAAACCATCAACCACTAACTACTTTCGTTCCTCGAGTACAATAAACTCTTAAACGACCACCAGTACGGGTTCAGACAGAGTCGTTCAACGGGTGATCTTCTTCCATATGTCACCCAACTTTGGAATAACACATTAGAGAGGTCCGGTGAAACAGTCGTAGTAGCTTTAGATATTTCAAAGTGTTTTGACCAGATTTGACACAAGTGCCTAGTTGCCAAGCTCACTTCGTTCGACTTATACGATACGGTGATCAATTGGATTTCAGATTTCTTGACAAAAGACGTATATGCGTTGTCGTCGACGGCTTTTTTTCGAAAGAAGTTACTATTAACGCGGGAGTACTCCAAGGATCAGTGGTAGTTCCCACACTTTTCCTGCTATGCATTCAAAGGGTAATTCCCATTGTTAAAGAATGAAAGCAATCAAATTTCAGCCAGCTATTAACCTTACAAGATCTGAAGATTCTAACGACAAATTGTTTTTTTTTTGCAGAGCACAATGTTGCAATACAAGTGATTGATCACTCCAAGGTTGCACCGCATTAAATTTGGGGCGAACTACATGCACCGGTGCTGAAAACTTATACACTAAAATTTAAACCATGTTTAATTAAAAATCAGATTCCCTTATCTAACATCATTGGTGTAGCATTGGATGGCTGCAATACAATGGTTTTATTCCCATTTAAAATCAGATGTTCCCAATGCTATTTTGATTTCTTGCATTTGCCATTCAGCTACAATTGTAGCTAGCAAAGCTTGTGAGCAACTACCGAGATCACTCGAAGAACTGCTTAGGTAAATAGAATATGTTTATGGTTTAATGGTTATCAGTAATTTTATTTAATTTGTTCTTATGTGTCAGGAAGGGTTAAAAGATGTTCTATATGAATTGAAATGCAGGAGTACCTTAATGTGGAAAAGAAAAAATGTTGAAATTGGCTACAACACGTAAGTAGTAATATGGGGCCGGTTCTGGACCAATTCAAGGTCACTCGCCCTCTGGTGGTGTAAAACGGAAGCTTTTGGAGCTCTTTTAAGGTCAAACTTTAAGCGGGAAATTTAAAATTTTGGAGCAGGTCAAGGTCAAAGCTAAAAATAGAAATTGCAAGGTAATCATAAATCTAAGAATAGAATTTTCAAGGTCAAACTTTTTAGCGGGAAATATACATTTTTGGAGCTGATCATCATAAATTTGCAGACAGATGCAGGAAAAGACTTCTACAATGAGCATTTTACTAAACTAATGCAGCGTTATGGAGTCAACCATTACTCCACCTATAGCACAAAGAAGGCTGCAATTGCTGAATGTGTTATCAGAACCATTAAAGGTGCTCTATATAAGTCATTCAGCCTGCAAGGTAAATACAAATGGATTGATACAATTGATACCGTAACGATGGATTATAACAATCGTAAGCATAGAACTACCGGAGTGAAGCCTAAAGATGTTGATAATCATATAAAGCTGCAGGCTTACACTCACATTAAAATATTTGATCGGAATCGATATTGTGTTGGTGACGTAGTACGAATCAGTAAATTTAAAAGTATATTTGCTAAAGGATACACCCCCAATTGGTCTAGTGAACTATTTAAGATTGTGAAAGTTCACATTACTAACCCAACCACCTACTTGTTGGAAGACATAAAAGGAAAACCTGTACTGGGAGGCTTTTATGAACATGAATTGCAGAAAACAAAGTATCCCGATGTGTACCTGGTGGAAAAAGTGCTTCGTTCCAAGGATAATAAGTTATTCGTAAAGTGGTGGGGATTGGATAAAAGATCATGGATAAATAAGGATGATATTGTTTAATAACTTGTTATTTGTGCAATAAATTACTTATATTGGTTATATATAGTTTGTATCAAAGGATGTTTGCTCTTGGATGAAATAAAACACACAAAAAAAAATTGTACTTTATTTTAGTTCAGTAAATATTACATAAAAAATGTTTCCTAAAATTTCATTATCTTATATAGTAAACCTAAGGTACTTCTGTAATCATTTAAATTACTTGAGGGCCATATTCCTGAATCTGGCCCACAGGTCCATCCTAAACAGGAATTTGTATTTGTTTCACCTTTATGAATGTTTTCTAATATCCAGTTGAAAATTTTGTGATGTTCCTCGTTTTCCCATGGTTGAAACTTATAGTTAATGTTTTGTTCTAATAATATTTCAATCAAAATATCGAGGCATTTGTAATTAGCATATGCTGCTTTCTCAATACATTTAGTTATAATAAATAACGTATCTTTATAGGCAGAATTAATATTCTCTAAGCTAGATTTAACATTTGTTAAATCATCATCACCACCCCATAATAAATTATATACACACATTTTAAGCGGTACGTTACCAAGTAAATTCATATCATCTAAGATTTTATCAACTTCATTAAAAGTTAATGAATTGTAACCTTTATTAATGCAAAACTTTGTAAAACTTTTAATGCTATTGTCCAATTTAATTTTTTTATCAAATAATGTCTTAATAATAACTTCATTTGCACACTTTGAATTCATAGCACACCAGTTAAAACACTCATCAGGAATAATAATATGTTGTAGTATATTCAATACAAAGCTTTCAGAGGAACACTTCCCCATCAAAGAACGCTTCAGGTACTTTCTGTAGATTTGATCACTACTGTACCATAGTTCATCATGCAGTTTGTTTTCGAGACTGCTCATAATTATTGTTTTTCTGAAACAGAAGAGGAATAAAATGGTATGTAAAGTTAAATCCCCAAGGTCTAGTATCAGTGAAATTGAAATTTACCAATCGTTTATCATCGTAAGGACTAAGTATTACTTTATTCTGTTTGATTGTAAACACATCATGGCTCTTTGACCTTATCAAATGTTGATATCGCCTTATTACGTTACCATCAAACAAAATATGTTTATAATCATTTATCGTGATTTGTTTGACACTTGCATGGGTAGAACAAATTCCAACATAATTGCGCCATGATTTTCATCTTTCATTAAGTCGGGGACTTTTTTATTTACTAATGGAATTTCAAAGATATTTTCTGGACTATAGTCAGATGTATCGAATTTATCAATGTCTTCTTCAATGTACTCATAGATATCAGGAACCGAAAATGCGTATATAAGACTATCTGTATCTGTGTACAAGAGCTTGGCATTATTTGGAAACTTAGGTAGGATGTAACCATAATGAAAATTATATAAAAAAGTTTTTGAAACGTCTAAAACACTGAAGCCTGCATATATGGGTTTATTTAGATATACTTCCAGCTTGTTCATTTGAATGATGAGCATATCATTGCTAAATATTGTACAACTATGAAAATTTGCTTTTGATATGTAAGCACGAGCACTATAGCGACCGTTCCATTTTGTTACTAAACGTATATCCTTATATTTACGTACATTTTCCATCAGTTTCCCAAAAACACTATTAATCATTAATTTATAAAAAATTTTATCAAATTCATTTTGAGATTGCTGACGCATGGTTGTATTTAAATCGATATATTTTTTTAACCACGGTGATTGCTGAAAACGTAATATACGCTGCACTTTTACCAACTTTAATCCATATTTTAAATATACTTTAAAATTTCTGTAATGAATTACGTAATTACGTTTTGGATACAATGTAAGCAATAATTTTTTTATTTTAGAAATTGAATCAGGTATGGGTGGAACCATATTTTCGGGTGCCAATGGTAGATCACTGTGACTCTCATGTAATTCTATGTGATAGTCTAAATCACACTCGATTATGTAACCAATTTCCGAATCATCAGGATGGTTTGTTAAATCCAAAGTTTCAAAACTATCCACAAAAGAAAAATCACCAAATGGTAAAAATTCTGACATGGTTGCCCCATATAAGTTATTTACGTCGTAGTACATTAAATACACACTTTCGGAAGTGCGATCAAATGTTTCACCCATGTACTTATTGTTAGCTTTAGCATACCGATTAGAACATTGAGCCACACCACCCCTAATTCCTCTTTCAATAAACATTAGCATATCAATATCAGTAAATAGTTCTAACTTTACTTGTGTAATTTTAAGCATAGCATCGAATCCTAAACCGGGGGCTGTACAGTAGTGCAGAGGATTAAGTTTGTAAGTACTTAAACAAGTTTGCCGAAACTTTTCGAAAATATCAGCTAAAAGTAGAACGTCCGTTTTTAAATACAAATCTGAGTACTCCCCTAAGGATCTAATATGAAATTTGTTCCAAACATTAACCGCATGTGCAAAACTGACATCATTGATTCCCTTATTATTAACTAAAAAACGCTTCCTTGGGAGGTAGCCTGGTTTCGTCTAATTTATCCCACGTATCAATATACTCATAAGGAAACACCTTTGCGAACTAGTAAAGAAAATTCTTCTTCATTGTTACAATTAGCTCTGGTAATAACTTTTTTACTATTTTCCAAATAGTTTGATAACTTTTCAATACTACTACTCATAAATCTGAAAGAGTCAATAAATCTAAACTTAATTTTACTACCTTCTATTACTTTTGTGAAATAGATATATCTTTCTTTGTTTATGGGCAGGAGTGAAATCGCACCGGGAATAGTAGCCAATTCTCTAATGACGAAATGATTATCATAACCTGACAAATTATGAAATACATGTGGGAGTCTTTATAGTTTAGGTTACAATTCTGATGTGATGCTCCAGTAAAATGATTATGGTCTCTAACCGTTATATCATTATCTGTGAATGGTTTTTCGCAAATGTGACAAATCGTGGTGCTTTCAAAGTGTTCAACCTGATTGGGAGTTAAAGTACCCATAGGAATTATTTTATTGGTGATTTCGGTGCTTCAATGGGCAATACTTTGAAGCTCTTTAACAAACCATTGAATGCAATCATTTCCTCTATAAAGCCTAAATCGGGATAAAGAATCATTGTTTGAACACTTTAAGTAGTAAGCAATGCTGAAGGGTATATGTTTGGAATGAAATAGAGTATTACCCCCAAGTGATGTTAAATTTGTACACTTTTCTAAAATACTTTTTAAATCCGCATAAATTACAAACGGTACCTTTTCCTGAAATGCAAAATTTTTGAACTGCAGAAACATTTCCGCTTCGGTAGTCATCCTGGCTGAACATTGATTAAGTTGATGGCATAGAGTGACATGTTTTTGTAGAAGGCGATCTGAAGAAAAGTGGTTCAAGCATCGATAACAAATAAATTTCTTGTGCTCCCTATTCGATAGTTGTTTAGAAAAAAGAGCTGACATATTTTTAATCCACGCGAAATGATAAACAGTTTTATTTTTTGTATTAATAGCATCAGCAGTAGAACCCGCAGAATGATAATTAGACGAAAGTACTAAAAGATTTATAGGTTCCCTGACACTATTTTAATGATTTACACTTAATACTAGCGGTAATACACCTTTCCCCTGAATGCAAAACAAATTAATGGAGAGGCTGTTTAACTTTTCAAATTTTTTTACATCATCTATTTTAATGGGAAAGGGAATTGAATTATAATTCAAAACATCTCTAAAATAAGGATAACTGTAAACTCTATCCGAATGAAGTTGCACTGGGTATAATGCCGAAACGACGGCCCACAGGAAGCAATACTCGTCATCGTTCTTAACATTCACTACCGCATGCTTTACTGCTATGAAGTAAGGAACTTTAACGTAAGTCGAAAGGCCACCTCTAAATGGAGTATAGCTATTAATATTCTCCTTTAAATGTAAAACTTCGTGTAATGCCCAACCGGAATCCCTTTCGGAAAACTCCTCTAATTTTTTTTGTAATTTGTAATAAACGTTATTGTTATACCACTCACGCAAATTGGTGGCAATATCGATGACATAATTTTTTACGGCAAAAGTCCAACTCGATAACATGATTTTGAGGTTGCATGAAATTGCAGGCTAAAATGACATTGACCTTTAGCATCGTTTGCCTTAGCATTACTTTAACCTTTCGTGCAAAACTATTGCATGCATTTTGTAAAAAAATAAGAGGGTCCTTAATGTTTGCTATATTGACTATAATGCCTGTAAGTAACCTACCATTAAAACATGAATCTATAGAGTACCAACCTAATTTATGTGTACGTTTTTTAGTGACAATTCCACTACCCGTTTTCTCTGAAGCGTTCTTTAACCGTTTAAGTTTCACAAGATAACACTTTAACAATGATAAATTACGTTCAAGTTTAAGCAAATTTTCACTTGCTTCTAAATAAATTTTATTTTGAATTATATCTTGGAATAGCTTAATATTACTGTTAATTATACGGATGTGCTTTACAAATTCATTTTTGGTTTTTAACAATGGAATAATACGTGTTGTTAAATTAACAATATCACTACTACTTGGTACAACCTCACTCATAGTTACCTTCAAAACTGTATCCAACAATGCAAAAATATGAAGCACACACGATTACACAGTCATAGACTTGTAGCAAATATTTTATTTATTATTACTGATATGTAAAAAAAGATAATAATTTAAGTTACTATTATTACAAAATTACAAAATGTCTCTCACATTAAAAATGTGAATGCACTAACGGATTTTACTTAAATAAAGTGCCCTAAGAATGTTTTTACAGTTTGTCGATACATTTGGAAATAAAAAAGTTATTCAAGTTTTTCAAAATCGCCATTTTTTCAATTTTGGCTAATTACGCAATAACGGTCAGAGATATCTTGATGAATACTATTGGATCGTAATTAACAGCAAAATCGAACACAAGGACTCCATATTACTTTTTGTCTATCTGTAATAGAAAGGGTACTTCCCATAAGAAAAGGTCGAAAATGTACCACCCTGGTAGTCCCATTTTTATATGTTTTACGGGGTATCTCGCCTATTTTTTAGGTTAGTACCTTGCGATTTTCGCGACTTAGTGCTACTTTTTAATGAAACCAAAGATGCACTAATCAAATTTGCCATAGCCATCTTAGTTTGTGTGCTACATGGTGATTTTGGAAAATTTGCATTTTCAGTCATCCCCTGTAACTCTGTTATTGTCAGACGCATTAAAAAAGTAAAAACCGATATTTGTAGATTTTTTTACGTAGAATCCAGTGACGTACTCAGATTTTCTTTAGAGGTCGCAGTTTTTGAGGTATTTTTTTATGGGATATCCTATATACTTTTTTAAAATCTTTTTCCCCTTGCCAGGAGCTTTTCAAAAATATAGCATAGTCTATATTTATTTTTGTAAATAACGTGACAAAATTATTTTTTTCTATAATTTACATTGATAAAATAATTAATTAATCACAAATATTGTTCAAATTGCAGACCATTATGTCTCCTACACAAAGTTTATTGTTGCACGTTGGCATTTTGCCTTGAATAAATTTTATTCTTTAAATACCCCCACAAAAAAAATCCAAAACCGAGAGTTCCGTTATTTATAAAATTAAATATACACTATGCTATATTTTTGAAAAGCTCCTGGCAAGCGGGAAAAGTTTATACTTGTAGGGTTTGAATTTATGTTTTTTTTTAAATCCTTTGCATTGTTGTTTTAGACACACCGGTCACTTCATCTATTTTCCTGCACGAGGTTTCACGAGTGGCTTGAATAACTGCAAAAACGTTGATCTCTGATACCTCGTTCTCTTTGTTGTAAACTCGGGGTCGAGGTTTGTCAAAACATCCATACTGGCAAAGATTAAATTTTAATTTTTGAAATATTCTTCTGTCGGGTTGTCTTCTTTCGGGATATCTATATGACAAAATAGGTATATAGAATAAATACAAATTCTAAGGTCAAGATTAACTGACCTGGTCTGCGTTTTCATTAGATAATATGAAGCAGGTATTCATATCATATTTCTCAAAGTGTTCAAACTTTTGGTTTCGAGCTATATTAAAAAATAATTAAACAACAACAACAACAACAAGAACAAGAACGATAACAATAAACAAAAACAACGAATAACAATAAATATCAGCACTAAATTTGGGAAAATGTAACCAGGAATAATTTGAGAGAAGCAGAAACTTCAAAAATGAAATACCTAAGTAATGACAGAACGTTAATTATTTTGTGTTTTGCGTTACCATGGTTACTCACGGCTATCCACTACTATCAATGTAAATTATAGAAAAAAATCATTTTGTCACGTTATTTATAAAAAATAAATATACACTATGCTATATTTTTGAAAAGCTCTGGCAAGGACAAGATTTAAAAAATATATAGGTGTCCCATAAAAAAGTAGGTTATGTCAATATCTCAAAACTGTGACCTCTAAAGAAATCAGTACGCAAATGGATTCTACGTAAAAATCTACAAATATCAGTTTTACTTTTTAATATGTCTGACAATAACAGAGTTACAGGGGATGACTGAAAATGCAATTTTTCCAAAATCACCCGTAGCACACAAACTAAGATGGCTATGGCAAATTTGGTTAGTGCATCTATGGTTTCATTAAAAAATAGCACGGTGTCGCGTAAACCGCAAGGTTCTAACCTAAAAAATAAACGAGATTCCCGTAAAACATACAAAAATGGACAACCTGTATAGTCTTGATAATTGTTAAGCCAAAATTCACAGAAAGACTCAGGTTAATTCCAAGAAATGGATGTAGCGCTCTTTTAGGAATTTTTCCTAAACAAATATCCTGTAGACCCTATAATATTTTCTAGGATGGGTCAGATAGATTCACAGTGGACAAAATAAGAACTGAAATATGCTTTTTATGCTAATAAAAGCGAAAATATGCTTTAATTGAGAAAATATTAAAAAATATGTATTTTATGCGATTTTTTTTTATTACCTCATATGCTTTATTTTAAAATAATTCGTCCACATACTAACAATAAAATGATATTCTTAATAATAAATAATATGTCTTTTGCATAAAATCCTAAGCCTAGACATGACTGCATATGACCCTTAACAAGAGAACTTTCAGGACTAGAAATATCTAATAGCAAGAAATAACAGGTAGGATTAACAACGAGATAAAAGGACGCACAAATGTAACTAGATAAAAAAAGGAAACCCAAGTAAATGTACTGAAAATAGCAAGTAATTAAGCTACATTATAGAAAATTTCCTTCAGATGAACATGGACTTGAATGTTTTTTTTTATGAGGCAGAAAAGTCGCAGCTCTAGATGTTTTGTAGCATTAATAAGATAACTCTTGGTACATAATCACCCATACATGAGAGATCGACACAAATACTCGAATGTTATTGAGTTAGGACTAAATAATATGTTAAAACTTAATAATGAACATTAAAAGTGGTGGAATATTATAGGATGGTATTATACAGTTTTATAATACTTTCTGAAAGCATTATTTAGAATGCTAACATATTGCCCTAAAATTTCTTTATCCTGTAATGTTGACGTACCAGAATACTGTTTTTTTTATTTCCTTATATTAGTGTAATATATGAAAAAGATCATTTTAAATTTATATCTATTGTATAAAAAAAAACAATTTTAAGTTTTGCGGAATTTGTCAACTCTGCAATGTCAATACAAATACAAGAGAATTGAATTTAAATTCCATTCGATATAAATAGGTACGTAGATGAAAGTGTAACTTACATCATTTTTACTAGACAACTTGTTTTCACGCGAATGGCTGGTCCTTTTTTTATATATTACGCTGAAAAAAATCATATTGACAGTATTATCATCTCATCTCACCCATTTACTTACTTTATATCGTGCTATATATACGGTAATAACCGATCATATAGACGCTATTCTGACATTATCATTAACTTATTTATAGCGAAGTCGAATTGACACTGCGAATTTCATATAACAACATTGCATATTGATGTCATGTCAATATCCACTATATATCCGATTTCTCTAAAGAGAATTTATGTTCGGTATAATGAATTTTTCATTTTCTACATAATACATACTAAAAGCAGTGTATCATTTCTACACCTTTTCGCTATCTTGCTAAAAAAAGGCTAGTGAATACTAAATAAAAAGCAGTTTTTGTTGCATTGTTCCTCTGCTGTAACTATCTATTACAGACAAATCAGATCTAAATCTCCACGAATCTGTTTTAGCACAATTGTTATCTGTAATTACCTTTTACTGTTTCGTAAAGTATTATATACGACGTCTCTCTTTAACTGATACTCTTAGTTATGTAAATGTTATTGCTCTTCTTTACAACTGCTTTGCAAAAATTGAATTTACCCTCGTTTACATTTATTTATTAGGTAGCTTTCTCTGGTGAAAAAATGAAGACACTGTTTAATTAAAATTTTTATACAAAATTGGTCCTTCGAACCTGATTTATATCACAACGGTAGTTTTAATTAAAAATAAGGAAAGGACAAGGGTAAAACAACTGAGTTTATTTGTAAATCTATCGGAATTGTGTGCATTAGTACGCTTATTTCGAAATACTTTCACGATAATGTTAAATACCGGGATACATCTTTTATGTCCAAATAAAAAGTAAGTTTGTAATATTAACTTGAATATTTCAAATTTTTATCATATTATTAACGTTTTCTTTTTTTTTTCACTAAATTATTTATGATCTGGAATATTATTAGGGTTTCACAATATAAAAAATGTTTAGAAGAAAATTCGAATAAGAATTAATGTGACTTGTCACATTGTGTGAAAATCTTAAGAAAAAACTGAGCAATATACTTTGTGTGCCTTCATTCTGCAATAGGGCATTTGCAGACCGCAAATTCGTTAGGAAACTATGTGTTTTCCGGCCAGCAAAAATAATAATAAAGTACCGTTAGTATTCGGTGTAGTAACAGAACTGATAGAATATTCGCGTAATCGACATTTGACATAACACAAAGACAAATCGCGTTACTGTGTACGTGTACGCATCCGTTATTATATCCGTATTAGTTCCTTATAAACTACAAATTACATATATAAGATTATTGTAAAGTCAACAAATCGGCAAGGTACCTATAAAATTAGAGTAACGAAAATTTCGCAATTGTATTTTTTAGGTTATATTGGTCACTCTCAGATGTCAGAATTTCACACTTAATTTGAACAAGTATGAGATTTTAAAAAGTACAATTTTGTTTATTTATTATAACAATTGTTGACGTCGGCACAAAAATCTTGTGTATCACTCTGCCATAAAATGGTTTGCGAGTACTCATAACTCGTACTCGCAACCACCCATTTTCTGGCCGTACAATACAAGTAACTATTTTTTTGTTTACTTGTAATATAGAAATTAATGCAGTACATTGATGAATATAATTATTTTAAGACGGCTAGTAGAAAAGACATTTTTTATAAATTATTTTCGTACAAATTTGTTACATTCGTTACTTTTCCTGTACTATTAAGTAAATTTTTGCGATCTATTAGAATTAATGAATTGCTCGTGTTTCTTTAAATTTTCTATTTTTCTAAAAATAATGACATTTCTCTAAGCTTATCTCTGTAGTTTCTTGAATATATTACGCTTCACAATTAAAAACATTTCTGTAGTGGTTAGGGAAACCTTTTGATGGTCATTTATAAGTTATATTTCAACTTCATGTGTTGAGTGTCACTGGTATATATCGGTTTTTGACATTCGCATATTTGATTTTTAATTTCACTTCCTGTTTGTTGTTTGACGAATAAAGAGCCATTTTGTGTTTCCTAAAGAAAAATGTAAATTTCTGGACTTTATTTAGCCCATCGATGGTTGTCGGTTTTATAACATTTTTCTAAATTTTGTGCCGAATCACTATAATTAGTGGGTACAAACGATTTATATCGGATATGTAAGAAATACTGAAAACAGGTGAGCTTTTGTCATGCTTGGTTTTTTTGTTCTTCGACCACGTTTTACTTTCAGGCAATCGATCTGGTTCGATTGAAGAACTAAATGCATTAAGAAAATCATTAAACTAATTTGCTAAAGGGGTTAGACTTAACCTCACAAATTTCTCTAACCACGAAGTTGTTTTTACACTTTAGATTTGCTGGTAAGAATGTAACAACCTACTTTAACGGTTGCTAGATTTATTTTAATTTTAGGGGAACTCATACTCGAAATAAACTGAATCCATTTCTGAACGTTACCATTAATACTTTTCTGATTCTTTACCTCATTGAAGGTAAGATTGATATTCATGGTTTCATTTGGCTATATGTATTTAATTTTAGAGGTACTTTTTGTACGCCATACAATATACTTTTTGTATGCCATATAATATACTTTTCGTACACCATCTAAATATACTTGTATGCTGTGTAAATATATGTACATTTGTATATAATTCGTACATAGTTGGACATACTGGCATTTGGCTGATGAAGTGTTACTTATTACATAGTTAGCAAGAGATTTGACTTCCACACCTGTGAAATATTTGAAATTATAACTTTCCGACAGGCTGGGATATAAAAGATAAGTTATAAATCACTCATATTCAGTGTCTTTTGGATACCTTAATGCTTTGATTAATCTGTGACCAATCCTATAAGTTGTATAGACCTATGTACATGTTTGTGATAAAACTTTAAGTGTTATTTCACAAATTTTTGCGCTTTTACAGTAAATTGCTTTGGGTAAAATGTTTGAGTATAAAAATAGCATATCTATTGCTAATGTATGTATTTAAACACTGTTTTGTAAGAAACTGTACCTGGATGCATTCAGCTCAACAGATTCGAGTTAAAGGTTTTATTAACCACCTGACCATTTCTATTATTTTTGTTTACTGCAAGTTATTCATAGCAATTGCATTATTACTATAATCTTTTATTCAATGTGCCTTGGGGAATGCTTAAACTACCTGTTTACTGTATTTTATTAAATACGATAAATCTATGTTTTAGCATAACTTAACTTTGCAATTCTGTATATTACTTTGCCATTTTTGAATGTAAATTTAACTTAAATTCATTTTCTAGATTCTAGTGTTAGACTCTTTGGGTGGCTTACTATATTGTGTTTTTAAGAGCGCAAATATTATATGTATTTCTATGGTTAACGATTTATGTAACACAATTGAAATTAATTATTTATTTAGGGAATTTTCTCCCTTTTTACTTTTTCGGGAATATAAATTAAATTATATGTGTGTACATACAAATGTAACTGACATAATTTCTAATTAATATATCGCTTTTGTTTTGGGGACTTTTTGCTTTATAACTATTTTCCCTAGTGCTCAGATCCTTTCACATATTCGTTACTTGGCTAGAAAAGTGAAAAATTAACTAGTCATCTAGGGCTAGCTGGCGCCCTCTCTTCTCTTTCAGCTACTATTACCATCTGTATCACTGTGGGACCCCTCCATCTCTACCGTGACCGAGCTACCGGCAAGTCCTATATAAAAGGTATCTCCTCTGTTGGGGTAAGTTTGAGCACAAAGTTGAAGTTTGCACGTAACAAATGTATAAACACGTAGATTGTTTAATTTGTTAAATTTAATAACGGTTATTTTCACATCCTGTGGCGTTCTGGTAAATTATCATCTGGAGTTCTTTGTATATATAAATTAAATTGTTGGCATAAAGTGGATCGTTTGTAACAGTGATAGCTTGGTTTGTAAAGATTGTGAAAATATTGTTGAGAACTTATTTGACTCAGATTACAATCGTTGGTAGTATTATGTTGCGTGCATTCTTGAATTGACGACAGTCTCCTGTTTTTTATCGTTGAGTTTCCATGGGAAATGATGAGTTATTTACCTAATCTAAATACTTTTGAAGAGGGGGGTAGAGGATTGAAGTAAAACCAATAAGGTGTAGTTGAAAATTATTGTGTTGTTGGGCTTTATCGGCGTCCTCCGTCGTGTCATTATAGTTAAGTGTAGACCTTTGCAATATTATTGGGGTTGTACAACATCGGTGCTATACTAACAGTTAGTTTTTATGCGGTTTTGAAGCAATTATACCCTCACAAATTTATCGGGAAATTCCGGGTTCAATAGGTTGTTACACGTCCAAACCGCACTAGGTGTAATACAGGCTTACCGAAGTAAGCGGGTTGCCAAGTCAGCTACAGTGGAAATGGTTGGGGTCGATATACGGAATAAAATCGCCTTATCCATCTCACTTCATACATACGGTATAATTCATTAGTAATTTCTCCAGTGCAGTGGATTGGTGCTCCATCACGTTGATAATAGCATAATCTGTACTGATTAAGTGGTAAATTGCCCAAAAACTCCGACACCATAGTTCTCAAAATGTTTAAATAATTTGGTCCATTTCGGTTTTCATTGTAAATGAAGTAAGAGTAATTTATCGTTCATTAATAAACAAAACGCATTAATGTTGAACGCATATTGGAAAGACCTCGTACGTAGTGCATGGGGATTTTTATTAGACCAAAAGTGTACATTTATTCGGTTAAAAAATCCATCTTTCAACAATTTTGCCTCATTAGTCCAAATAATTTTTTTTAGAAAATTGCGGTCTTCTTGACAATGAATTAACATCATTTCGCAAAATAAATTTCTTCTTGCCTAGTCTACAAATTGCATTTGTTGTACGGGAACAAATTTAAACTTTCGCATTGAATGCTTTTTTAATATTTTTTGAATGGAACTATACGTAACGCCTAATTCCGCTGCAGCGGATCGGATTGAACGTCTAGGGTATGCATGAAAATATCACAAAATATTTACTTCGATATTTTCATTGGATGTTATAGGACTGAGTAATGCCGGGTGTCCCAGAAGTTTCTGACCCATTTTAACCGCAAATATCTCCGAACTCAGAGTCGATAGGGAGGTGGGGTTTTTTTCAGAACGTTTCCTTTTTACATAAATGTTTTTCAGTGTCAACGTGTATTTAGTAAAACATTATATAGGGTGTTTCCAAAAAATGGCCTCTTTGAATGCAACTATCGTTGATTTTTTTAACGGAACACCCTGTATATGTTGATTCTATGGGAAAGCTTAACTTTGCCCCTTTCCGAAAATGTATTACTTGTTGGAGTTTCATTAAAAACTAAGTGAGTTATTTGTTTTTTCATGATAGGCTTTTATGTAGGCAAAGGTATCTACGGGTGTTGTCACAAGTATGTTGTGAAATTTTTAAGTCAGTGAACAGCAACAACGAACTGTCAAAGTAGTTATTTCTGATATGAATAATTCCTATACAGGTGAATTTGGTTTGTTGTGAACAATGGCTTAATTTACTTTGCGTGAAAAATAAAAAAACTGTGTTATTGTATGCTAAGTATGAATCGATGATCACAACTAAAAGAAAACTTCGAGAGGTATTTAGGAAGAATTTACCTTCTAAAACAGCATAAAAAAGTGGCACGCTGCATTTCTACAAAAATGGTCACTGGAAAATGAAAAATATCAAACACGTAATGATGATATTTTTTTAAATAGACTTTTGCGTATTCAAGAAACACTAGAAGAACATAATAATCGAATATCCCTTCGCAAAATAGCATGCACAACTAAATTGTCAAGATCCGAAGTTCACAAATGTATGAAGGTATTGAAGCTAATTCATAAAATCCAGGTACACCAAAAAATTTCCGAAAGGAATTTTTAAAAGAGTTGTTTTTTTGGAAACTTCACTGAATTTATATAGAGAGAATCCTAATGTTATTCTTATAATGTCCGATGAGGCTAGGTTTCACATAAACGGCCGATGTAATAAACATAATTGCCGCATATGGGAATCTGAAAATCCAAGGGTAATTGCGGAATACGTTCGTTTTCGTTTGGTGTGGTGTGTCTAAAGAAAAAATATACGGACCGTTCTTTTTCGAAGAACAGAAAATTGCTGGCAATGTCTACACAGACATGTTACAAAATTACTTATACCCACAACTGGAATAAGATGGCGTCTTAAACTCATGTTATTTTCAACGGGATGATGCGCCGCCACATTACACACTACCTAGAAATTCTTTAACAGAAACATTTAGAGATAGATGGATTGGCAGAGCTGGACCAATTGAGTGGCTGCCCACTCACCAGATTTGACGATTCCAGACTTTTATATGGGGTTTTATTAAAAACAGACGTTATGATCCTATTCCTGAGACTCTGGAACAACTGCGATGTAACATTGTTTGTGTATTTCAGGATATTATCACGAGATGTTTAAGAGATTCTTTTCACCACTTGTTATTTAGGTTGCAAAAATGTATAGACCAAAATGGACAACACTTGGAACATCTTAAAGATGTTTATTAAGTTGGAGAATTTACTTTAATAAAATTGCGTTTTCATCTTTCTAGTTTTCCGTTATACCTACCTGTTTTCTATAAATGGTAGTTATGAACAACCATCATGAAACATCAAACAGTACAAATTTCGGATCATTAGAGATGCAATTGAAATAAAAAACACATTGAGACGCTGTAAACCAGAGATAATGGATTACGATTACCAGCAACATGGAAACCAACTCTAATCAGTAAATGCACAACAATAACACAGCCAAATACGACGACAGACAAAGTAGAAAAGAAAGAATACAATACAAGGGAAAGTAAAGAAAGTGGAAGTTGAAGAAAAGGACCACACGAAGTCAAGCACGTAACCAGCAATGTAAAACCGAACCTCTACCAAAACAAATCAGTTCTATACGAGTAACGAGAAGCAGTAGCCGAAAGTTAAACGTCACATGAAAATGGGAAGTGGGTTCTTGACGAAACGTCGAGCTGACAATCATGTTGAGACTACTACAACCCCATCCAACGCGGACCAATACCCAGGTCATCGATTTAACACATGGAGGACGCGGAAATTTAAAATTCAACTTAATTATATATATATATATATATATATATATATATATATATATATATATATATATATATATATATATATATATATATATATATATATATATATATATATATATATATATATATATATATATATATATATATATATATGTATATGGTCACACAAAACGTATTTAAAGACAAAAATAACCCGCCATGTTAATATGTGCCTTAGTTCCACTGTAATATGAAATTTAAGATTGCAGAGATCAGCATGCTTTATGACGTTAGTATGGTTATGTATTAACACACGTTATTATTATATTGGTAATCTTTTAAAACAGGTGCAAGAATATTCGTATTTCTATGATGTGGTCAGAGTCTTCAATTGCGAAGGTGATAGGCAAAATTAATAAATTCATATATTTCCATAGAAGCAAAAATGATCGCTATAGTAGACGACCAAATTTAAAATTTTTCCACTGATCAAATGGATTAGTCAGATGTCATTTCTTCATTACACAACTGCGTATTTTTCTGGCTTTTAATGTATTATGTGTTTCAGGTTGCACTTATATCTAGAGTATGAGGTTCAAAACTAAATAGGGTTTGGCGTCTTATAATCGGCATTTTATATTTTAAAAAAAGGCTCAATGGTAGGCCTTAATTTTAATTTTAGCTTCTGGTGTGCCTAGGTTTTTTGTTGAGTTTTTTCCTAGATACTGCAGTAAATGGTTTACCAATTATATGTTAAGTTACCAAAGCAGTATAACAATGAAACATATGCAGATGAAATTTAAATCAAAATTAAAAATTATATTACACGTACTATACTGTATTTTCCATTATTAAATGACACTTGCATTTATGGATAAAGCTATTGTAGTAAACACACACACACACACACACACACACACACACACACACACACACACACACACACACACACACACACACACACACACACACACACACACACACACAACACACACACACACACACACACACACACACACACACACACACACACACACACACACACACACACACACACACACACACACACACACACACACACACACACACACACACACACACACACACATACACACACACACACACACACACGACACACAACAACCACATACACACATACACAGCACACGCACACACACACACACACACTGAAAGATACGCAGCACACACACTACACACGCACACACACACACACACACACACACACACACACACACAACACACACACACACACACACACACACACACACACACACACACACATACCACACACACACACACACCGCAGCGCACGACACGCACAGCACGCACACGCATAGCACGCAGCACACACACGCACACACACGCACCGCACACACACGACGCACACGCACACGCACACGCACACGCACACGCACACGCACCACACAACACCGTACACACACTACACACCAAAGGCTACACACCACACACTACTCATTAAACACCACACACCACACTTTACACACCACATATAACACACCACACACCGATCTTGGCGAAACTTTGTAAAATGAGTAAAAAGTTGATTTAATGATAGTGAAAAAGTAAGTCGATTGCATACCATTCTATACCTACATATGTAGGTCAATAATTACCCCAAAAAATTATTTTATATATTTTCATTTCCATTTTGTATGTTGGAAGGTCGTGTTGTTCCACACCAGATATTTTAACTTGCTTATTTATTAACCTTGAGGTTCCACAATCAATATAAGTTTATTTGTTTCAGCCATTATTTTATCATTTTCAAGCGAAAAAGTGGTATAGCTAACCTAAAATATTTGTTTCGCACCGCTTTGCGTTGCAGATCTATTTTCATTCTTTAGCGACATCTAAATTATTCATTACGTGTTTTTTTGTAAGTTTTTGTTTTCTTTTAAAAATTAAGATGGATGTATTGGTTATTTACATTTAAGTAGCTAGTATATGACAATTGCATTAATTAACATTATGTGAAATAAATTATTTTCTGGTGTTAATTTTCAAGAACTATAAACGAAGCATTGTAATCAAATTGATAATTTCTGGGGAAACTTTGATACCTACAGTAATGTCTGACATACGTTTGGAATCGTTAACATAAAATATGAGTTTATATATTATTTAGTTCGGGATCTGCCGTTACACACATCTGTTAATTTTTTTATTACTCTTTAAACAATTACGAGTATGTGTTATCCTGCATTACATAGAATTTTGATAACCTTTTAATCAATTAAGTGGACAGTTTTATCTGAATTTATATAGTTTTATTATAATAATTTATATATTTAGTTCGGGATCTGCGTTTACATACATATGATATATTTTTCCGTCACTCTTTAAATATAAACAATTACGAGTATATTACTGTCCTGTTATACATAGAATTTTGATAATCCTTTGGTTAATTTCAGTGTATGCCTTTATCTCATTGTATATTTGGATGAAACGTAATACGTAAACTCATTTGTTCGTATTAAATAATAAACGTAGATTAAAAAATGGATGATGCTTTCAAAGAATGAGTTTGTGATGACGATGTCTCGTTTATTAAGAAGTTGCAAAAGTCTAAGATAATATAATAGCCAAACAAAAGCGTCACATTTAATAAAGTAACCACGCGTCAGGACGTATTATATAAATTGAATGTAATAGACTCTTTCATAAACATTGTACATAACACAAAGTAAACTTCTATTGATTTTGTTACATGCGTAGTATTTTGAACACTTCTGTTAACTCATAATTTGTTGGTGTTTATAACATTATTCAATAGTAAGTAAATTTTATATTGTACCTAGCTTATTCAAAATTTATTTGACCTTATCTGTCTACCCTAAAAATAGACATTTTCCTGTTCTAAAATTAGATGTTTTGTAAGACGCTTTTTCAATGAAGTTCAAACTAATTTGAATAACCTTACTATTTGTGTCACTAGTTCGAAGGTAATAGTTTTAAACCTTTGTCTTTGTCTACCTTTATTGGCTTAATACTGTTATATTGTCAATACAATCATTTTTTAGGCTTGACAAAAATGGAATCTGAAGAATTTGGAAATTTCAGCAACCTTACTTTCGACTCCAATTCTACTCATTACATATTTCGGGATATTACATTTACAATGGTTTGCTTCATCGCAATGTTGGCAAATATTGCGATCATCTATACAATATCAAAATTCAGAAGAATGATAAATACACCAAATATTATCCTACTAAATTGGGCGATTGCTGATCTCTCGTGCCTATTAACAACGCCAAGTACTTATCGTCTAATTGCACGTATTATAGAAAATGTATCACTCTCTAATGTATTTATGTGCATTTTATATGAGGTTGGAGGTACAGCACAACTTGCAACACTCTTAAATGCAATTTTGCTCACAATTGATTGGTTTATAGCAACCCACTTCGAAGGTGCGTGTGAAAAATTTAGAAATTACTTAAAATATTACTTAATCTTTTTATGGATTTTCATGTTTATTGTGTTATGCGTGGGTGTAGTGTTTTGTGTAAACAGCTATTTTGCTTATTGGATACAGGGGCCTATAATATTTTTTGCATATTGTGCCCTGCTTCTGTTTATAGTAATTGTACAAATCACAAGGCTTATTAAAGGTGCAAGCGACATCGCGTAACGTATCCAACGTTAATGCTAAATGTAACAACCGCGTTCACCATAAGCTGGTTTTTGGGTTTTATCAATATGTTTATAATGACTTCAATTCACATGTATTCCAGGATTGTTGAAATCATTTCTTCTTATTTAGTTTTTTGCACTTCAATTTTTATTTTTATTATAATGTATCGACAGAACAACGATTTTCATGCATGCTTAAATAAAGTTCTTAAAAAAGGAGCGAGTAGTTACGAAGAAGCAAATTTTGATTTTCATACACCTGTAAGGAAACCGATCGTGAAAAATGGTGTTCTTTGCTCATTTAACAATCAAACTCAAAATGTCATAGTGTATAAGTGATTATTCCGCAACTAATTAATTTGGGAACCCAGAATTTTTAGGTGTCACAGAGAAAGTGGAATAGAGAATATTTGTATATTTGAATGTACACTAACATTGTAAAAAAAAATAAAATTAGCTTGATGTTTTTTTATTTCTTATAATATACAGTGTGCCCATTACAGTTTTTGAATATCACATTTTTGTCGCCATAACAATTGAGAAATTATTCTGAGTAGAAGCAAAGTACCATCGCAGTCGTTTACACGGCAAGTTCTTCGGAATATAAAGTTATGACTATATGCAAAAAAGTCGGAAATATTCGCTTTATTTGGGAAAATACAACTCTGTTGAAGAAATATTCTCCAACCCGGTATATTATATATATATATATATATATATATATATATATATATATATATATATATATTGTAATGGTAAAATAATTATCAATATGATGGGGATAGGATTCTATTTGAAGTTTTGTATAATAATATAATTTATTTTATTTTGCCACCATAATGTTCTTTATACGCCCGCAAATGCGGGCATAATGTGGTCTTTATAGCACGGAAATGTCATTGTTGCTAAGCAGGATGATTGACAGCAAACACATGACATGATATGTCACGTAAGTTGAAAGAATTATTGAAATAACAACCTTACTATACAACCTTTATTAATAAAAATAATAGTAATGAAACTTATTCTTTATAAAAATTGAAAATACAATTGGATGGATTTTAAATTGTTTAGCAATATCACAGTATCTTAGCAACAACAAATTAGCCTACTGTCGACTTTATTTCACTGCATTTGCATTTAAAAACTTGCTGAAAATACTGAATCTTTTTAAAATTTTGTTCCAGTTTCATGGTGCAAAATAAAATAAAACATTGTATGTACCACGGGCATAATTGTAGATTATGGCTCTCAGGAATATAAAAGCCCTCCGCTTCGCGTCGGGCTTTTAACATTCCCTCGAGCCATAATCTTCTGATTATGCCCTTAATACATAAATATCTATTATACTTTGATATGTATTTAATTATTTTTATATGTGAATTGCATTGCATTCCGAAGTACTACTGGAATTATTAACTGGTTCTTTATTATGTGGATTCCACGTTATATCAAATATCTTGTATGTGTAACGAGACTTACTAACTACATAAACGATTGCCAATAACTCCTTCTCTGCTGTTGTATATTTAATCTTATGCACTTTTAAAACTCTTGAAAGAAAACAAATAGGAACATCTTCCTCCCCTTGCTTTTGACTTAACTCAGCCGCAATAGCATGAAAAGAGGCATCCGTCTTCAAAATAAATGGTAAATTGAAATTTGGGTGTCTTAAAATCATGTTTTTATATAAACTTTCCTTAATGTTTATAAAAGCTTCTTCTTTTAACTCATCCCACTTCCATCTGACGTTCTTTTTCAATAAATCTACCAAGGGAATAGATAATTTGGCATACCCTGGCACAAACTTCCGATAGTAGTTTACTACCCCTAGAAAACCTCTTAATGTTCTTAGATTTCTCGGACGTGGATAGTCTTTAATCTCAGCTAGCGTATCGGTATTTAAGTTAACCCCCGTCTGTCCTATCTCATATCCTAAATACATTACTTGTTTCATAAAAAAATAACACTTATGTAAATTTAATTTTAACCCATTTCTTGCTAATGCCTCCATAATGATTTTTATATGTATTAAATGTTCTTCTTCGTCTTTACTAAATATTAAAATATCATTTATATAATGCATGCAAAAATGTTCATATTTGTTTAAAATCTCTTGCATAGCTCTTACTAATACTGCTGATGAAGAACTGAGCCCAAATGGTACCACTTTAAATTGAAAAATCTCACCTTCCACACTAAAGCCTGTGAATTTCCTACACGATTCTTCTAGTGGTATATGCCAAAATGAATTCTTTAAGTCCAATTTCGTGAAAATCTTTCTTTCCCATATTTTACTTAATAATATATCCATGTTTTGTGGAGTCTCGTACTGTGGTGTTGTATTATTCAGCTTCCTTGTATCCAAGCATAACCTAATACTGTCATCTTTCTTTTTTACAACGACCAACGGATTCAAATAACTAGTTTTCGATCTTTCAATGATACCATTCTGTAACATATCAAAAATTTCTTTTTTCACTTGCTCTCTTCTTGCGTAAGGAATAGGATAAATCTTATTGTGAAAAGGAGTTTCATCCGACACTTCAATCTTGTGTACATACTTTCTTGCTACGCTAGGTAAATCATCTATCAACACCAAATTGTTTCTAATTATGTTTATAACCTCTTTTTTGTATTCAATATAACTGACATCGAACTGCTCATCCCTAATAATACTTTCCACCTTCAAATACCGGATAGGCGATTTGTATAAATAAAATTTCTTATCATATCGCTGTTTCCAGTGTAATTCTTCTTCACCTATTCTAATCTTCATATTTTCAGAATCGATTGTCATTCCTAACTGTTTTATCAAATTCATTCCCATAACTATTTCAATCTTTAAATTATTTGTTATAAACCACTGTGTTTGATATATGCGTTCCCCTACCTTAGCTTCCGTATATTATAGCATCCTATTGATGGTGCTTAATTTCTTATTCGTCGCTGCCATGACCTCCAATTTATTTATCCTTATGATCTCATTTTTAAATAAATCACTATTCTCTACTACAATTTTTTCTTGAATTAAAGAAATTTCCGAGCCATAAACCTAATAAATTTAAATTCTTAATTTTAACGTTAACAAATGGTAATATGATATTTATGTTATCTGGTTTGGTGATCTGATCAATTTGTAAAAATTCTATAGGATGTTGGTAATTAGTCTTTATGTTGTTTACGAGGAAGCTGTGTACGAAAAATCCTGTTCCTGTGTACCACTATTACTTGGGATATCTCGTTATTGTTGAGACATCGTATTCGATACAGAAATGTGGTTGTTATCCACCTGTCTATTTTGCTCATTTATTATCTCTTGATAAGGCCTTCGATTTTCCCTTGCCGTTTCATTTCTTTGCCGATCATTATATTCATTTCCTCGGTTACTTTGATGGTTTTGATCATTAAATCTTGCCTGATTATTATTATGCGTTCTGTTACGATCATACCCATTATGGTAACCCCCTCTTCTTTACTGATAATTATTGCGTTCTGTACCACCTCTATTGTTATGATCTCTATTATTCCCATTATTATAGTATTCTCTACGGTTGTCATCTCTATAATTTCGATTTGCATAATCTCTCCTGTCGTTCCAATTATTTCCATTCTGATTGTGTTCTCTTCGATTGTCTTCTCTATCGTTCCTGTGATTATTGTCCCTTCTGTCATTCCAATTACTTCTATAATTGAATTCCTTTCTCTCATGAGTGTTTTGATGTTGCTCATATGCATCATATCTTCTGAGAAACTGTAATAATGATGCGATGTCCTTTATGTTTTGTAAGATAATATTCTCAGCTACGTTGTTTTCTAGTTACCTTGTCAAGTATAGTACCATTTCCTGTTCATTCATGCTTGGTGTAAAATATCGTGCTATCTGGTACTTACGCATGATGTAAATTTCTCTCGTTGTCCCTTGGTTTTTGTCATACTTTGCTCTCGAAAACTCCTCTCTGATGATATTTTGCTGTACATCACTCCAATATTGCCTCGTGAATGATTCCCTAAATGGCTCAAAATCTGTGCATTGTTCTTGCACTAAATTATACCACAACTCAGCGTTCCCTTTCAGCATTTTTCTAATCAGACGCATCCTTTGCTTATTATCTTTGATTTCTACGAAGTATTCTTCAATATTCTTGATAAACAACATTGGCGATTCATATTTTCTCCCTTCGAACTTGTAATTTTCCAACCTATTGGTACAGTTTTCCGTGGTTCTCTCTCTTTTAGCTCTTCTAATTCATGGTCATATATCCTGAACTTGCTACATATTTCTCCCATCTGCTTTTTGTTTTCATCTTTATTCCTTTCTACTTGGAAACATATTTGCTCATGAACTTCTTGTATTTTTCCTACTTTACTATTTAATTCATGAGAAACTTCTTCTCTTAATCTTCTCTCAATTCGTATATTTTTGTCCAGTTTTATTATTTTATCGTCAACCTCTTCCTTGTTTTCCATAATTGTCTCCCACAATTTTTCATTTTCCCTATTGTTTAATTCATCCTTCGTTTGCTCCATTCTATCAAATAATCTCTCTTTATCATTCTCCCACTTGTTCATCTGCCTATTTATGCTCTCTTCCAGCCTTCTCATGTCTTCCTTTCGATTTTCTTCGAGCTTGTTAAATTTAATTTCCATCTTTTCTTCAGCTTCTTTCCTATTTTCTTCGAGCTTGTTAAATTTTATTTCAATATTCTCATCTGCTTATCGCCTGTCTTCCTTTCTATTTTCTTCGAGCTTGTTAAATTTAACTTCCATCTTTTCTTCAGCTTGTTTTCTGTTTTCTTCGGCTTTTTGCATGTCTTCCTTTCGATTTTCTTCAGCTTTTATTAACATAGTTATAATCATGTCGGTGTATAATCCCTTGCTTACTCTAACCGGACTCCCTTCTTCCTGTTGTCCTTCAAGATCCTTCTCAACTTTATCTTGTTCCATGTTTATATTAACTACCTGTGCTTTTCTAGGCTCGTAAATTTTACCTGATCTTGTTACCCTTTGATCTTGCATTAATTTTATGCAAACTATTTAATTTACCCCTTTTTAAACTTAACTCTAAATATAACACTAATAATAAATAAATAAAAATAAACACAAAAACTAACAACAAAACTAACAACAAAATTATTAACTTTTTAATCTGGCCCTCACGTTGCTGCGCCAAAATTTGTAATGTTAAAATAACTATCAATATAATGGGGATAGGATTCTATTTGAAGTTTTGTATAATTAAATATGATTATGCACCGCTCAAATCTCAAATGGGGATAGAGTTCTTACTTGTTGGGAAATATACATGAATATAATTTATACTTTGATATGTATTTAATTATTTTTATATGTGAATTGCATTGCATTCCGAAGTACTACTGGAATTATTAACTGGTTCTTTATTATGTGGATTCCACGTTATATCAAATATTTTGTATGTGAAATGAGACTTACTAAAGTTTGCACAATGACGTATGCGTTGCGTATTAAATGAAATCAAATACCAAACTGTCAAAATTGTTAAATGGTAACTTACTAAAAATGTGATCTTAATAATGTAATTGAAATTTTGAAAGAAAACTAAATTTTTAATTGTTTTACAGATGTTTACACAGCTGTTGCATAAACATTTACACCTATACTGTCAGGGTATTTTGAACACCCTGTATACGTAGTAGGTAATTTTGTTTGTAGTTCTATGTACTTAGTTAGATTCCGTATATAAATTTTTTTTTTTTGTGTGGTCAAATTATGTTTTATAGTAAATTTGTTTTAACGTGTGTAGCGAGCTTTAGATTTTTAGTTTGTGAATTATTTTTTTTTGTAATTTAGGTTGTTTTCCCTTATTATTTCCCGTTTATAGAAGTTTGATTAACGTTTATTTGTATATAGTTGTATATAAGTTTAATTAAGGTTTATTTCGTTTGATTTCCGTAGAATATAATAGAAAATTAAGTAATTTAAATAAATAGTGAGGATTTATCTGTATGATGTCATGGTAGCGCCATACAGACGCTTAAGTATAGTTGTCCAGTTTATTATTAGGTATTTTGGTTTTGATTGATAGAGGAAACATGTGGGCCTTATTGTTCGTACTTTAAGGTAAACATACGAGGCTGTATTCGTTGATCTTGCTGACGTTTGTTTTTCAAAATTTACCGAGTCCTTACGGACGAAACGAATTTAGGTATTGGGGTACTAAATTTTCCCCTTCCGTTTTTTAATTGGTGGAATTAAAGTAGATAAGATTTTTTTATAGTAGGGATTAAAATCCAAAGATGGATTGTTAATAATTTTGGGAGTCTAAGACAGATCACGCTTTCGAGTAGTTGTACGTTGCCGCTTGTGTTACGCTTTAAGGGGTGGTTTAGAACGTTGATATTTTGGACCTTGTGGTGTTTAACGAACGTACTTTTTGTGTAGTAAGGGTAGTTAACCTACTCCTGAACATTACCTGTAAAGGGATTTATTAAATTGTTCATCACCAAAGGATTATACCTAGTGCCGATTTCGGTTTTACGTAAAATTACCTGGAGGACATCTTCGTGTTTTCTTAGTGCGTCGATGGACTTCTTGGTTTATATCGCTTTGCGGATTTATTTAAAATCATCGTTCTTGAGTGCCACTTATTATCGTACAAAGCGTGTGTAAAGATAAAGAAACTTTCGCAATATATTAAAATTTATAGTTATTTAAACAAATTATTAAGGATTTAGTGGAAAATTAAAATTATTTAAAGAACATTAAAAGCTAAAAGTTATCAATTAATTTTGAACACTCACATTAACCTTTTAACGAGATTAAATTAAGAAATTGTTCGTGTATAACAGAATATTAGTCAACATTCTATCATCATTTGCCGGACCAGGAGTTCCATTCCGTTATAACCGATCACCTGTCGTATCTATCGTTGTAACACAGAGGAGGTGCTATCTAGACCTTAAGGTAATATAACAGTGGGTTTATATTGAAAATTTTGAAGATTTTTGTGTGTCTCGAATTATTTTATTTGTTGATGAAGGTTGAAAGCGGAGTTGTGTATCGTTTTTTGTTAACGTAAGTTGTTGTTTTAAATTTAATTATCGGAATTAATTATAGTTTTAACGCTCCGCCTTCACACTTTTTTATTTTGATTTTATTAGTAAAGGGCAATCGACCCTATTGTAGTTGTGGTATATATAATCCACGGTTTATTTATATTTAGGTTAAACGATTTAGTACGGCGTAAGCAGATTCTGATCAGACATCCTGTCGCCTAATAAGCCTTTGTATTTTTTTTTGTCCATACATTTATCGTATGTTTATATTTATCATTTTATTATTTTATTATAGCTTTGTTAGTTTTATAAATGTGTTTAATTCTGTAAACACCCTTCTTTTGTGTTACATAAGTTTTTTTCCTTTTTTTTGCAACTTAAAATTTATTGCGTAATTCAAGTTACGTAATTTAGTTTAACGTAACAAAGTTAGTTTTTTTGTTTTATTGAGTAATAGCGTTCTTAATATTTAGTGATTTATTTGATTTTTTGTTTTGTTTTGATTATTAGTTAACGTCAAATTATTTACACTGAGGTGTATAACGTAAATTTATTGAGTGTTTATCACGCTTTTATTTGACAAGCGTGTAGTGTTTTTGAAGCCCTATTTCAGGTGTATTTTGCCGAGTTGCTGTCAGCACACCTGAGATTGATTACGAATAGGTAAGCGCATGTTTTTGGATGTTTAGACACGCTATGTACTCGTAATTTTGGCACGACAACCCTTATTTTGTCTATCAAATATCCTGGCGCCCTTAACCGAACCGATTTTGACTTCATCCCCTATTTTGACTAACGTACGATTTATTATTCTGGATGTGCAAAATTATTAACATCAATCCACGATCCGCACGCTGACTAGTCGAGGCAAAAAGGGGCCAATTTATCTGTAATCCCGTTCTACCACCCGTTTATACCGTTACAATACATAAAATATAAATGCAGGAAATCACACAAATAAGTTGAAGGGTTATGATTAAAAATTAATTCACATGTGCATCGGCATAACTTCAAAAGAGTGTGTTGATTCAGCTGATTCCATTCACAAACGTAGGCTCCTTCCAGTCGGTAATCGATGTTATTGATCCGTTCTACTTGCTGCTGCAGTACTTCTAATAATTCAACAATGTCCCTCGGATAAATGGTTGCTTTTCTTGTGGTAAACGTGCTTATAATTGCTTAAATGTTTTCACTCAAGCACTAATTATTAATTATTATATTTATTTAATTGTTGTATTAAAATGCTTCTATTATTTTCGGTTTAAATATTGTTTTAAAGTTGTACAATTTTTAAATTAACTTCACTTTTCTTTTTAGCATCCGAAATGGAATATCACTTATTAATATGTCGCAGCAGGAAATAAACATCAATTGGAAAAATTGGATAAATTGTATTTTACGACAACGTAACCAAAAATAAATTACAACCGAACTTTTTTAAAACGTCAAACATAAATCGTAACAACTTCTTAAATTTAAATCGTAATAAACTTTACGAACATGGAAATTTATCGGTAACCTAACTTTATTTAAGATTGTAGGTTAAGAACAATTGTTTCTGAACTCTCGTCTCTTCAACAAAATCGTATCAAATTTTCCGATAATAAATGTGGTTTTTTAAACTTACGTGTTAACACAAAACACAACACTTTGACCTTTGTCATAAAAATTTAAACTTTGACAAACAATTAGAAGAGAGAGAAGCTGTTCTGGAACAATTCCTTAAATACCCTCCTGTTAGCTACAGAAGTTTCAATTTTTTTTTTAAGAATATAAACAAGGTAACCAAGTCTGTGATTGGTTAATATAAATTTGAAACCTAACTAAATTATAAATTGTTATAACTTTCTTAATAAGCTACTGATTTAAATTTTAAAACAGAAATGAAATCTGTGCAAGATTCCGCATAAAATGATACCTCACTTGATATACATCTGTTAAAAAATGTACGATTTGACTTATCCTAAACTAAATTTGCTTATATCTAAAAAATCTTACTTTCTACACTTAAACTAAATACATATTCGTGATCTGCACGAAAATTTGAATTAGAAAACATTTATTTCATCTCCAAAATCTTAAATTTAGAGGAAAATTCTTTTTAACATAGGAAATTTGTATAGTTAACCCCATTTTGGTAAATTTATGTTCAAATGACTTGTACAAATTAAATTATTGCATGGAAATGAGGAAAACCTCCTATTAGTTATATTAACAACTTATTCTAAGCTCAACTTGCCCTAAAAAACTATAAATTTGCAAAAAATCTTAAATTTAAAACTTAACCTAACTTAATTTAAATGTTCATATAATTTGCGTATTTAACGTCCAAATTAATCAAAATGTTACTTTCACAACTTATAAAATCCGTCTTTCTCAGTGTTCATTTTTCTTGTAGCGCTTAAATATTAGTCACTTTCACGATCCATATTGTTAATCACATTTCTTTAAAAATCTAACACAAAAATGTATCTGCATGTAAATATCCATATATTAAATTGTTATGTAAATTGTGCTTAATGTTTACTATGCACTGCTTTGTCTGTCGCACTTATACTTTCACTACCATTGTGAGTAATAATTAAATCATGTTCGTACTGTAACCCTTTCTCAAATTTTCACAACTTTCCTGCATTTTACCTTACTCAGAATATGTCCCTAACATAAACATAACTCTAGACTGTGTGTTAAACGTCTGTAAAATACCCACATGCCAAAATACTTTATGTGAACTGTAGATTTAATGAAAGAATTTCTACGAACTTAATCGTACTTACAAATATAACTTCATTTAAACTTCCTGACATGTTTCTTATGTAGCACAATGCTTTTTATGACTGAACCAAAGTGTGCAAATCTTAGTAAGCCCGTTTCATCAAAACAAATCACTTTCTTTCAATCGTTTACCAAAATACTTCAAATGAACGCAGTGTAAATATACCGTAACTGATCTCAAATTGTTCTACATAAAAATTACATGCTTAAACTCTCAAATCCCTGTCTTAATCTTATATCTAACCATCTCAATATATACAAATGAACTGCGTTGTTGTTGTAGTTACGGAAAAAATATAACACCAGTTTGTTTAGTTTTTCACAAATATTTAATAATTTGTTTTATTTCCCCGAAAATGCACGCTTCTGTCTCTTTAAAAGAGATTCAAGAAAAAACTCAATCTGTTTACAGAGTATAAAAAATTTATAGATGAATATTTATCTCTAAATCACGCTAGAATTGTTCCTCTCTCCCGCACTAACAAAATTAGCGAAAATAAATATTTCATTCCTCACTTGTGTGTCATACGAGGGTCGAGTTCAAGTACCAAACTCAGAGTTGTATTTTTCGCTTTATGTAGAACATCATCAGGTTTCTATCTGAATGATGCTACCTTAAAAGGTTATCGTGTACAACCTGATTTATATGATATCCTTTATCGTTTTCGTATATTGAGGCTCGTACTCATCGCCGACATAGAAAAGATGTACAGGCAAATTAGGTTAAACCCAGATCAAGTCTTTTTACAAAACATTCTTCGGCGTGGTTCTCCCCAAGATCCTTTATGCTTCTTACCGCCACATATGGGACAAATTTTGCACCCTTTGTCGCCACTAGCCTTTTGAAGGAAATAGCTATTCAAGGAACACAATACCCCCCTGCATCTAATGCTTTTCCTTCTCAAACAATATATGGATGATGTTTTAGCTGGATGCGATAGTTATGAAGAACTGAAAACTCTTTACTCTCAATTAAATTCACTCCTAAGTCACTCGGGATTTCATTTAAGAAAATGGTGTTCCAATTCGAATAAATTCTTACGCGGTATTTCTCATGAACAAATATCCGAATTTGATATTAATCCAGTAAACCTTGTAAATTGTTAGGATTATCTTGGAACCCCTCTTCAGATAATTTTCTAATATCATCTCAACACTCGAGTTAAGAATCATATTACCAAAAGAAAAATTATCTCTACAATAGCACAATGTTTCGATCCTCTTCGTTTTGTTAATGCAGTGATAGTCAAAGGTAAAATTTTAATGCAAAAACTTAACTTGTTAAAAATTAACTGGGATGCAACAATCTGCGACGCGATCATCTTATAGGAATACGAGGTATTCCTCAAAAGTATCTCCTAATAAAAAATCTTGGAATTCCTCGCTTCCTCCTTTTAGATAAAGCGATAAATTCAATTCAAATCATGGTTTTTCTGAATCAAGTACTGCTGCATATGATGGTTGCATTTATCTCCGAGTAAAATATGTGGACAAGTCAATATCAGCAAAATCTCGTAACTCACCTCTCAAAACAATTACTATACCCAAACTCGAATTATGTGCTATGGTATTACTTTCAAAATTAGTGAACAAAATTCTACAGATCTATGATAATATCGCAGTCGAATCAGTGCATCTTTGGACTGATTCACAAATAGCATTATTGTGGTGTAGAAGTCATCGCTCTCGCTGCAATATCTTTGTCCCAAACCGGGTATCACAAATTCAGGAACTAACGTCAGGGTGTTATTGGCAATTTTTAAATCTAAACAAGATCCCGCAGATAAGCTGTCAAGAGGTGAATTTAATTCAGCAGCTCTTAACTTTTGGTTTTTTGGTCCACAGTTTTTACATAATCCTGAACTTGACTTAACAACTTAAGAAAAAATTATAGAATTAAATAATCCTCCTGAAGAACGAAAGGTTTCTTTAGTTTCAGCTGAAACTCCTGTCAATTTTTGGGTATCTATATTTTCGAAAGTGTCATCATTCCCTCGCATGCAAAGGTCCCTGCTTACATTCTTCGATTTATCTATAACTCAAAAAATCCCACCAATAAAATTGTTGGGCCTTTATCGGTTCAAGAATTCTCGAAGTCTTTAAATTTTATTTTAAAAACTCTTCAAAAAGAACATTTCTCTAAAGAAGTATTTGAACTCTCTAATAATAAATCGCTTTCAAATAAACAGCTTTTGTCTTAACTTTCCATTGGACCTGATAATTTAATTCGCGTTGGTGGTAGATCACAAAACGCTGATTTTAGTTATGAACAAAAGCATCCTGTTCTCTTGCACCAAATAATTATATAGTTAATCTTATATTACTTCAGGAACACAAACGGTTAAGATATGCAGGTCCACGAAATACTCTCTTTATCTTTCGATTGAGATATTGGCCTCTTAATGGCCGTCAGGTGAAACGCCTCATCAGAAATTGCATACTTTTGAAAAATGTGGAATTGATTTTGGAGGTTCCTTCATTACAAAGTCATCCAGATTGAGAGAAGCTCCAATTCAAAAATGTTATATTACTCTTTTTATTTGTATGGTAACCAAAGTCATACATATAGAACTCGTATCTAATCTATCATCCGAAGCTTTTATTATGACACTTAAACGTTGTATTTCACGGAGAGGAAGCCCTCAAGTAATTTATACTGATAACGATACATATTTTATTGGTTCTAAAAAGTATCTTAGAGATTTGTATGATTTTTTTTTAAATACTTCAAATTATGACTCCATTCTATCCTATCTTTCTTCTTTGAGATCCAGTGGAAATTTATACCACCCAGGTCTCCGCATTGGGATGGACTCTGAGAATCAGCAATTAAATGCACGAAACATCACATGTATTGGTAATTATCAATTCACGTTAGAAGAATTTTCTACAATGTTAGCCCAAACAGAAGCAATGTAATTCTAAATTCGAGACCTTTCTGCGCTCTCTCTAATGATCCTTCCGATTTCCAATCTCTGACGCCTGGTCATTTTCTGATAGGTACTGCTTTAACAGCCTCTCCGGATAAATCTGTTACGCATATTCCTGACAATAGGCTTACATTTTGGCAACAATGTTCCAAAGTACAACAGATTTTTAGGAAGAGATGGTCAGTCGACCCAATCGTTTACATAATAGACCAAAATGGTTGAAACCTTCTGTTAATTCAAAGGAAAATGATCTAGTGCTTATAAAAGAAGAAAATACTTCACCTCAACTGGCCGCTAGCTAGAGTGATAGAGGTCATGCATGGTTCAGATGAAGGTTGTACGTTTAAACACACAAGATAGTGAATTCACCAGAAGTATAACTAAATTATGTCAACTTCCTCAAGTTGATAATATTTAAAAAAAAAGAAATTCACCTAGCTCACTATTTATTAAATGTTATTTTCGATAGTTTTGTTTTCCGTCGCTCTATTTGTTTTATTCTCTTTTGTTTTTAACTGCCTGATGCCTTGCTTCTGCCGGAGGGCCAAGATGTTGAAGAAATATTTTCCAACCCAGTATAAATATATATATATATATATATATATATATATATAGTTTTTCACAAATATTTAATAATTTATTTTAATTCTCCGAAAATACAAGCTCAATCTCTAAATATAATCATATCCTAAGCTTAAACAATCTCTCTCTCGTTCTCGCTTAAATTATGTGCACATTGTGTAGTATTAGCGTAGTTTTGTATGGAAGTTCATGTTAATAAAGAAACTGTTTTCTAAAATCCCGTGGTCCTTTGAGTTCTCAAATAAAGTAAGAAGTGTAGGGCAAAAATCCTGCAAACACAAAGTTTTATTTAGCATTTTACTTTATATTACACTAGCATGGATCTTCGCTTCGCGCTATGGTCACAACACACCTCAATAACCGTTTACGATATTTATCTCAAGGAAAAATTTTTCTTATAAAAAAAATATAAAACGTAGCGGATACCCTATTTAAAAATATAAATTTTAAAAATTAAGAAAGAGTATTTCTCTTATGCAGATCTACCATCGTATTTCCACGCCATACTCATTCATTATCAACTCTATCAATTTCTGATGTACCGTATATGCTCCGCAATCTCATGCCAACAGCATTTATTTGACTTTTCATACACTGCCCATATTTCATTTACTAGACATTTACTCACTCCGTACTCTGCTGAAATGAACCAGAACTTCTCACTGTTCAATCTGCCATATGATTTTAGCTAGTATACAAACACACAATACAGCCTTTTCTTCAAATATAAGCATTTCTTTATCATTTGTTACAGAGGAACTATTTAATCCTCGCATCCTCTTCCTGACATGAGGCCACTTTGAATATCTCTAATCTTACTCTGATATTGCATGTACTTTATCAATCTTTATCAAGCGGAATAATAATTACACTTTTCAAATAGATCGGTACTTTTCCATTGCGCCCTGCTTTGATCGGCCTTTTGAATTTCTTTTCCATAGCTAGAAAAAATTCTTAGCTCCTTCAAAGTTCTAGATTTTCTCACCTTCAACTTAACTCCTTTTGCAAGTAATACCTGTGGTTATTACTCGTATTTGTTTTCACTCCGCTACAAAGAATAATATTAGGGTTCTTTTATATTTTTTTATAATTTCAAAATCAGTAAATAAAGTTTTATATTGTTTGGTTGAGAGTTTCAAATGATTACCCTTTAATTTAATCTGAATGGGTTTAATTTATAAAGATATCATTCAATAGTTAATTTTACTTCGCTTACTATTTAGTTTCAGTTTGAGTAAATGAACTTTAATATTTACGTTTGCAAATTCTTTTCTTATTTAGGTGCGCTAGCTAGCTCAGTGAGTATAAAGAAATGATTAGTGTTATCAGTGACCATTACATTCAATTTGATTTTCTTAATTGTTTTGAATTTACTTTCTTCAGTATTATAGCTTTTGTATTCGTAATTGTCAACAATAAAAATGAATCTAACGTTATACTTATTTAATTAAATTAAAATTCGGCAAAGGCATGAATGCTAAGGCTAAATTGATATACAAATATCTATCCTATTGTTATGTTAGTATTCTTATTAGTAATATTCAGAAATAATTCTCTATCAATAATGAACAAAACATATTTTCGTTGATTATTGATTTTTAAACATGTTTAAATAGAAATAAAACACAAAGTTATCGTTTTTATCGCACAGTTAAGAGAATCTTACTTATTTGTCACTTCGTGAAAGCCGATTACGTAATTACAGCGTTGCCAGGCCAATGATGTCACTATGCCGCCAAACTGGAACCGCTTCCTTTGTTCTCCCACGATCTCTTTTTTTCTTCCTTTGTTGTGGGTTCAGATAACTCCAATTTTCCTTCCAACAATTTAATCATTTGTTATTAATTGCCGGATATATTTAGTTTTGAATTATCATTTGAATTGTTCAAGTTAATGACGAATGGCACGCAACAACTGACTGCAATGCTAAATCGTCCCACATAGTCGTGAATGCTTTCGAGTTATTGTTCTTTATGTATTGATTTACCAATTTAGATCGATCACCGTTTTTTATATCGTCCTTTCAATTTTTAAATGTACTCATATAGGGCCTCCAATATGCACAAAACGCTTATTTATTTCTTTATAACGTCGCCTTTCCTTTTGTCACTTATTTAAACGTTATACAGCCTTTGTTCCCATTAACTGATTATTATTTTAATAAAGAAGGTATTATTACTGCTCCTCTATTATACACTAAATGTTATCTTTATTTCTAAATTTAGGGTAACTTGACTATTACTTTGTAATTCGTGCCTCTGCAACGAATCACCCTGTTTGGTTACTGTCAACCAACTCTGTGAACTTACTTAAAGCGACTCTGACCGCATCTTCCCCTCCCTCTACAAAGCATTTACGCTATCGGAAACTGCCAAATTTATTTAAAAGCTTTACAATTGAACATGTGAATACTTATTGAAAATAAATTCTGGCTTTTCATCTTATTATTGAATTACACTATTTACTTATCGTTATTGCTTCGATTACTTCTTTCTATTTCAATTCGTACACTTTATGTAATCGCTTCATTCAGTCTCATTTGTCATAGCAACCATTGCTGCATACACGTCTTTTTACCTTCTTCTACGCGAAGCACCCAAATAGTATATTAAAAAACGAGTTTTTTTCTATTTTGCATGAAAATTTGAGAATTATTGTATTTTAATTGTGAAATCTTAACATTACAAAGCTGTCCATTTTGTTACTTTTACGTTTATGTTGGTACATCTGGTAATTTTAAATTCTCGGTTACGCGACAAAACAGCCCCGACAAAACAGCCCATCGACAAAATAGTCAAAATAAATACTATACATATTTATAGAAGTTATAATTATTATACTTATACAGTAGGTCTACCTGAGTTGACAATAATTATTGAAAACTTTTTTGTGTATTGATCTTCCTTTTTTTCTTTTTAATTGTTTTTTTTATTTCTGCTTTCAACAAAACCGTTGCATTTTTTTTATTTATTTAATTTTGTATGAAAACTCCAGAATATGTTGACAGAAATAATTTAATAATGTACAATTCGCCACCCGAGAATCATATTTTTTCTATTTTCCATAAATTTTATATCAACCGTTACGTTTTACACGTCAAATGTATGTGTGTGGTACAACCCAAACACCATTAAAACTGGATCTATCGAAGGCTGTTTTGTCGGGAGCTAGTTTGACGGGGGCTATTTTGTCGGTGGGCCTCCTGTCGGAGCTATTTTGTCGGGGCTGTTGTATCCGGGGCTGTTTTTGACCGGGTACCGAAATTCTCGATTCCAAATTTGAAGTTTTTATTCGTGTTAGGTTATGTTATGTTAAGTGTTTACATTGAAATTTATGAAATTTTGACAGTGTTACCAATCCGATAACAATACAGTTTGCGCACCGTAATGAACCAGGAGACGGTTCTCACGTAGGGGATCGTTTTGTAACAGGCGCATTTCTTGCGACTATTACCTTGCTTGCATACACCTGGCTACAAAGAATAATATTTGGGTTCTTTTTCAATCCTTTACAATTTGAAAGTCATTGAGTAAAAATGTTATATTGTTTTTATGAAGATGTAAAATGATTCAATTTTAACTAAATGGTTTTAATTTATAAAGGTAACGTTCATTAATTATCGGGACGCTTTAGCTAGCTTAATAATGTGATAAATGGTTATTATTATCATTCATCAAAATTATTCCCAATCTGATGTCATTAATTACCTGTATTTTCAAATGAACTTGCTTTCTTCAGTATTTACATATTTAGCGTTTGTACAAGCTTTTTAAGATATGTAACAGGCAATAAGAGAAATGAATTAAAAGTGATGACATATAATTTAGCCAAATTCTAAATGCAGACTGTTTTGTTTACAGTATTCTATAAAAATGATTCTAATTCTATGTTAGTATTTTTTAATAGTAACATGCAAATACAATCCTTCACAAATGATGAAATATATTTTCGTTCAGCATTTGTATTTAAACATAGTTTCATTTATTTACACTCTAAATAGATCTTACTTGTTAACACTTCGTTCGAGCTAGTGACGTAATTCTTGCGTTTCTTGGACCGGTGAAAAGGCCTGGCTTTCTTCCCACAATTTAATGTTTTTTCTAAATTATTGCTTGATATATTTGCACTATCCAGTTTTTACTTAATTGTTCAGTTTTAATTACAAACGGCGGGCGCAATAAAATTCAAGCGAGCTACGAATAGCTATGCTCTTAATCATCAATGTTTTTGGTTATTATGCTTTATACATCGATCTATTAAACCGGATCGATTTTCTTATTTTATATTTATCACTCGCTATCGAGACATCAACTTGGAACACTTTCAATACACACTTAAAACGCGATTGTAAATTCTTGCGCAATCTTTTTATTATCACCAACTTGATAACATTTACACTTTAACTCGTTTAGGCTTTCCTAGCATTAATAAGGAAAATATCACTTATATTCTCTTAACACAATGCTGTTTCATTCTACAATTTAAATTTTGTTTCTAATTAGCTTGAATATTTCACTATCCAGTTTTTACTTAATTGTTCAGTTTTAATTACAAAGGCGGGCAAATAAATTCACATGCTCACGAATAACAGTTTAACATCAATGTTTTGGTATTATGCTTATACATCGATCTATTAAACCGGATCGATTTTCTATTTATATTCATCACTCGCTATCGAGACATCAACTTGGAACACTTTCAATACACTATAAAACGCGATTGAATTCTTGCGCAATCTTTTTATTATCACCAACTTGATAACATTTACACTTTAACTCGTTTAGGCTTTCCTAGCATTAATAAGGAAAATATCACTTATATTCTCTTAACACAATGCTAATTCAAGGTTCGTTATAATTTCACAAATTTACTTTCAGCATAACTTAAGCTGCAGCAATCGCTTTTCAACCGTTTTGTTACCTTAAACCAAGTATGATCGCTAACTTAATTCTACTTGCTCCCCTTTACAAAACAGTTAAAAGCTTTCCAATTTCATATGTAAGTACTCGTCGAAACTCAAGCTTTTCATCTTAACATTAATCACATCTACACACAAATAACCAATAACCATCTAATGTCATATAACAGCGCGAAATTGGAATTGTTACTGCGTCCATTACCGCCACATGTCGATACGCAAAGAACGTCACTCACGTATCATAATAAAAACATTATGAACGCAAAATGGAAAGAAAATTATTGTTTTCACTCACAAATCTGCCTTAACCTTACAACGTATTTACGGGTTTAGCAGTTTGAAAGCCATCTAGGGCATTTTCAATTAGATGTGTGTGTGTGTAGTGTTGGCAGCCAGTGCGCGTAGTAGAAGTGTGGCGTGTGTGTAGTGCGTGTGCGTGTGTGCGTGTGTAACCGCGTGTAGTGTGCTGTCGTACGAGAGAATGTGAGTATGAGTATGTGCATATGCGCGGGTATGCGGGTGCGAGTGTGCGCGCGCGTGGTTTTATGCGTGTACATGTGTACTCTTTGAACAGTATAATTGTAGTAATCCTCATAGATTTTCACAATAATTGCTTCCATGTCAACGCAAGCAACCTGCTAATGTTTGAATGTAGTTATGAAGGATATGAGCAGCACAGTTCACCTCAACTAAAGGTCTTTTAAGTAACTGCGGAACTTTATAAAACACCTTACTTTGATCATGTCTTACTGCTTCTACAAAATTGTGCTGTCAGCGCACATTGCCATTACTTTAGTTGTTAATTCGTAGTTGTCAACCGTTTTAATAATATATTCGGATATAATGTCTGAAGTTTCACCTGAAATACCTTGAACTTCCAAAAGTTTTACTTAAATGCACTTATCTTTCATAAATTATCTTACGAGTATAAGACAAATTTTTATGCTTCCATGATTTGAACAATCGGTATAGACTATTACAAAATTGACCGTTCCAAGATGATTTGATATGGAGCTTATTGATTCTTTCTGTAAAATGTTACACACAATACTTTCAGATTTGGTTCAAGTAAATGCAAATTTTTGTTGGAGGCAGCTTTTTATTAGCTTACTTGAGCAATCCACAGAAGGAAAGGACTGATTAGGGATCACGTTGTGGTATGAACAAGTACTTTCAATCGCAGCTAGCTTTTGTTCTTCATAACCAAATCCTTACCAAAAAAAGGCGAGACTTTGCTACTACCAGAAGTAGTAACTGCCTTTTTATCCTTAAGTGTCGATATGTGTTGCACAATATCCGCCTTTCCACAATGTGCAAGTGAACACTGCGCGCTAAACTTGATACTCAATACTGTCTCATAAGCGGGATGGTGCGCTAACTATTTAAATCGATAGAAGTGCCAGAAAGGTCTCTTAAATTATAGATCTTATAATGTCATCCTATTGTCTCTTATCTGAAGGTCTTTTTCGTACTTTCTAGACTTTCATTAATCCCTTCTGAAAAATGAAACGTCAGAAACAGGACAATAGCGGGACTTTTTTATCAATACGAAACATGTACGTAATTTATTAAAATAATTACATATTCCAAATGATGTGTTCGAAAAAGGGACTGTCCCGTTAATACCTTAGCCCAATATGCAAATAAATAGGTTTTTCTCACTAATAGAGTGCGTCCACTTTTCTAAACATTCAGGTGTACTAATAAAAAATATCTATGAAAAGCGTATTAAATACAATCGATACAATCTACAAGTATAAACTTGTTTTAAGCTTATAGGATCTTGTATTAGTTATAAGATTGTTTAGCCAAAAGATCAATATTGTTAACTATAAAGCATTTAAGGCTTACATTAGCAACAAGAACAAGTAATATTAAAAAGATGTTCAAATGTCTGGTATTACTACATAATGCAATGATAAATTAATACGATTGATATGATTTATTTACAAGTAAAATTTATAAAAAGTATAGTACATTTACTCCTTGCCGTTTGTTTCTAAATCTTGCCGTAAAGAGAGTTTAATTTCATGGTATTTATCTGATTTTTTAAAGATTTGTGTTACACAAGAACGAAACTGTTTATTGGATCCAAACAGTATAATAAAAATAAGAACCGACGTGTCATATATAAAGCAGTAGGACAGTACTTCTGCCATGCGATTGTATGCATTCGTTATGAACAACATAAGTATACTTATAATTCCCATTGTCCAAGATATAACAAATACATTTGTAATTTTGAACATTAAAAGTGAATGCGTCAATCTGCCACATCCTCTACACTTCCTTATTAACCTATATATTTGTACTACAAGTATGAATATAGATAGGCACATATAACTACTAAATACTATTACCCAGTGAAACCAGTCTACATAAATCTTTGTAAAGCACAATCCCATCGTAGTAGTGAAATTTAAAGATGATGCTCCCCAAATGAAGCCGATATAATATTTCAAATACGATGTGAAAGTTTTAAATTTTTCGGAAAAAATGCAGCCACAAACCAATCTGTTGCCAGCAGTACGATAAATAAATTCATTGCAATATAAGCAGTCATTGTAAATTGTAATATGACGCACATTAACTTCATCGGTATCCACCACTGCCCTATCATTGCCAATATTCGATAAGTGCTTGGAGTTGATATATGTGCCAAGGTGTCAGACATAGTCCAATTGAGTAATATGAAATTAGGTGCATTTTGCAATACTTTAAATCGCACTATGGCGTAAATCATAATCACATCAACAAACAGCGCAGCTATAGTAATTATTGAAAATATAACTTCTTGTACAATCTGCAATGTTACTACAATAGGTGGAATTCTATCCTCAAAAGTTAAATTAGAAAAACTTCCCACCCTTTTATAATCCATATTCTGTACACAGCAATTATTCTTGTAGGTACTTTATTGCATTCAGCACTCACGTTGGAGCAGATAGTACATTTTTATTGTGGATTTACTTAACATTCTTAATGAGGATAAAAACACACTGAGAACTAATAGGTACTCTAATCAAATTTACACCCAATGTCGATTATATGACACATTCTGACGCACAGCAACTTATTAAATCCTTACTAATTGGTAATTACGCCAACAAAATTGTTACCTCTAACTAGTTTATCTTTTTTTGAAACAAAATGAAAGGCAGTTTGGAACTGACACAATTCATTTCTTAGTAATTAAACTTTATATCAAAAATCACTTTATCAACGGATATTTATTTAATAAAGCTTAGACGATTTAATCCAATTTTTCCTTAATTTTATATAAAAGAAAATTGTTTAAAAAATAATTTAGTACGGGATCAAACCAAATTTAACAAAACATGTTAGATCGTCTTAAACTTTTTATTAATTTTCTCATAGGATGGTATATTAAAATCAATCAATATCACATTCTTTCCAATGACATTAATGAATGTAAAATACGTTTAGATTTGTAATAGATTATCCCTTGAAAAGCAAACCTTTCAATAAACTTTTGATTTTACCACATAAGTATTATTAGTAGAACTTTCATAATTCCTTTGAGAGAGGATTCCTTACTTCAAATAATACCACGGCAAACTTATATCAATAATTTGAAAACATTTATATTATGTGAATAAGAGGAAGGGGGATTAGTGCAAATATTTTATCGTAAGGAAGATTAAATATAACACCAAACAAAAATCCTTGCAAAATCAAATTTACACAACTTAATCCACCCACTATAACTATACACCATCCAAACCCTAAGGTGCAATATGGGGTTTATGGGAACACAGTGCATTCGTGTCAGATTTATTATGCCAAAAGGTTACTGCACCGTTCTATAATACCGTAAGCCTGGTCATTACACCGTAGGTAGGGATTTCACATTGGAATGAACGTTTTTGCAGATTCCTACACACCCATTCAACTGATAAAAAAACTAATAGTGTATATCAAAAGGTAAAGTGATTGCACATCCAAAGGTACTAATTACAATACTAAAAGATGAAATATTTAGTTTAAAACACTGAATAAACAATTGGAGTTTTTTTAAATATGATATGCCTTAAGTTCCAATTTGTCTCAAATGTGTCAAACAAATTTAAAAAGTATTTAGCGTTATTTAATATAGTAAAAACCTTTAACAATAGTGTTAGCTTACGGAGGGTTAGAGATTTGTTTACCGTTAATTTTGATTATAGACCTATACCGTCTTTAAGTACCATTCACCACTATGTACATAAAAATGAGAGATTTGGAAATATTTCTGTCCAATCAGAATCTAGGGGTGGTAAATAACATTTTCTATCGTTAAAACACTAAAATTAAAAATAATAATACCGTTGAAATCGACAAATAGAATTAGTTCATCAAATTGAGGAACGTGTTTTGGAGACGGTAAACTTGGACCTTGCAATTAGTTTAAGACAAATAACTGTTGAATTAGGTTTATCTAAAACAAGGATATGGGACATACTTAGGAAGCACAATTATCACCCCTGCAAGACCCACCAAGAGATTTCCGACTACGACGAAGAGCACAGGAGTGTGTTCTGTGCAAACCCAAAATGCTGATCGTCGCTTTTTGTCTACACTTTGATTTACAGACGAGTGTATTTTTACACTCAATCACGAACTAAACGTCAAACCCTTTATATCCAATCAACAACATGGTTTCATCTCCAGAAGATCAACTCAAATGCGAAAACAGTCCTTCTCAGGACATGCTTAATGACCGCTTCCGAAACGTCGCGTTTAAAAAGCGAAAACTCCACTAATAGAACACTTATTCGTAACACTTCTATTCCACCATGATACAAAATACGTTATCATTCGACATATTTTAATTGTAGAATAATAAAAGGAAATCCAATATTTCATTTAACGGTGTAACCTTTTAAATCTTTTAAGTTTGTTTATCATGAACATAATTTTATTTCAAACACAATAGATGTTTAAAATTACTTTTCAAAATTACACACGCACAAGATCAATTCTATAGTAAATTGAATTGTCTGTCACACTTACAGCGGCAAAAGAGTAAGGGTACTGAATTAACTCATGAACCTGTTAATTTTATTCGTTTTGGCCGTTGTGTAAAAAAACTTGACGTCATATTGTTGGGAAAATACGTCAAAGAATTAATACTTAATAAGGGAAGATAAAACCCCATTTTTTGTATATCTCTCAGGTACGAAACTAACACCCAGCTATTAAATTTGCCACCGTATCCTCGCCACTTGACCACGTATTGTTTATGCCGTCCGCTGCCCTTGTCTGATAAAATCATATCGACTTTGAATAATGTGTCTTTATCAACCGTAAACTGGCGATCTTCTTTTTGTCACTGCACTAATTGTAAAAACTTCCTCACTCCAATTCGATTCATATCCCCTCTCAAAGTGTACTTAGTTTTGGAGATTCTAGCATGTTCACCGGATTAATATTTAGGATGACGTGGTGTACCTAAGCCTTTAGTGTACAGGTTATTCCACACTTCCAAAATGTTTTCATCGTTTACAACCGCAGGGACCATTTTATACTTGAATGAGGGCTATTCTTGTAAGCAGTCACAAGTTTTTACAGTACATCAATATACCTGTAGAAAATTTTGTAGGTGAAGTAACGCCACATTTTTGTTTTCAATGTTTTATTAAATCTTTCAACTAGATATGCTTTTACATCAGGGTTATTTGTTACATAGAAGTTGATAATTTGTTTCTTGAAAAAGTTTTGTACACTGGCCGGTGTTTACTTTAAAGTTCGCATATCGCAAAGCTCCGTGCAGGTTTAAAGTGGCATCCCAGTACTCATCATCTAAAAATTTCGGATTGTCCGGTAAAATCTATGTGTCTTGTTAAATGATGTATCTGAACTCTGTCACGTGGGTTCTTAAACAAGATTATGTAATCAGCGTTGCGAGAGATATCTCGTTGTCCACGTCCTTGATGAAATATGTTTTGCGTTAAGAAAAACACACTAAGTTTCTATGATGACAACCCTTTGTAAATATATCAACCACCGACCCATTAGTTTCTCGCATTAGATCGTCAATTTTTATTAAGATCAGTTTTTCACCGTCAAACTGCTCCATATCAAGTAAACTCTTCTGAAATTCCACTGAGATATCTTTGAATAACGATTGCCACTCGCTATAGTACGAAATAATTTTTTCAAAAGCCGTATCGCAGACAGTTTCGATATGTTTTAGGAAATCAACGATAAAGTACGATTGACCACAACCCGATGGCCCCATTAACAATAATATTTATAAATTTGATGTATATCAATTTACAACACCTAATTACCTATTTTTGCATGTATAATAGTGAAGGTTGACTTCAAGGTGAAATCACTATACATAAATACATGTTAACTTCCTTCTCTTACCTTACTGTAATGATGAGCCTCTCATCTGGTTGAATGGGATTGCAGTGACTATTAAACTCACCTTCTCCATGTAGAGTATCAACCAATTACAAACTTTTTTTTTATATTTGGACCAATCAGAGTACAATTGTGCGAGAATCCGCTAGCAGAATATTCCCGACAATTTTTCCTCTTCCTGTGAAATTTAATTGCCTTCCGGTAAAATGTCAAATTGACATAAACTTTTACGTTTATTTTTTTCGTCAAAGTAATGCAGACTCCGACTACCATCGAAACCACTATATAACTTGCAACTTGTTCTAAATTAAAACTAATTAATTCATGAGTTGTCAATTGGATGTCAATTTTGTTCATTGAATAGTCTTTTAAATACCACTCGTGGCCGACGAATTGCATAATTTTTTATCAAAGTGCCTAATAGCCTTTATTGCTTCAAAATTGGTCTCGTGGTAACGCACTCGACCAATTTATATCGAAGCAATAAACACTCATGCACTTTTGCAAAAATTATTGGCAATTCATCGGCCACTTGAGATATTGTATATGAATATTTTTTCAATTTTTTCGTAATCGAGGTGATACAGCTTCTATAAGTTATTAAATTCTACCAACGTTTGTCGACTTGTATTGATTGGATGAACATTAAATCCGCGATGTTCAATATTTTCGAAAATATAACATTTTAAGAAACTGTTTTCCATTAAAACGTCTTCACTAATGGCATCCATCTTATAGACTAACGATATTTTTACAAAAACGTAATCGATGGTAAGACGCTTCAACGAACACACTCATCAGCGTTGTTATAATCACTGGTGCCACCCTGCTCTCATTTCTGCTCAGCTATCATCTATCCCCCAAGCTCCTACTTATCCATACCCTTAGGCTTACTGGTATATAATTAACGAGAATAGAAAAGGCAAAGTAGCGAAGTGATGTAATCAATCTCGATGTTGACAAATTAAATGATTAGTAAATCTATATGTTTTAGTCTTACTTCGTGGAATTCCATATTTGATAACACTAATGTTTTAAATACAATATATTTCCACAATTTCTTTTATGTAATTATTTATTTCTCTACGCGTTTCAATACATGTATCATTTTCAAAAGGAAATATTCGCGAGTAAAATAACAAACAAGTAGTAACGGTAACAAATGATTCAGGTAAAACAGCAAACGTGATGTAAATTATAACTCTGTATTTAAAATATCTCTAATAATACCAACCAGTTCATTCATTAAAAATAATTTCTGTTTATGTTTATAAATTTCGAATGCTTCCAAAACATCTCATTTGTCTTTTTTAATACAAAAATGTAAAAATTTGAAGTTATTTTATGAAGCCATAAGGCGCTTATCCAATATAAACTGAATTACAGAATGTATTTACTTTATGGCGGTTCTGTGTTAACAAATATAATGGATGCTTTAATTAAAAATCAAGAATACAAATTTTCTATTAAAAGCATTTACCCAGTTAATACAGAACAGACAGAAAATACATACATACCAATTGCACATTTTGGAAAAGTTCATAAAAAGTAACTCACAAACACTTACAAAAGAACAAGATATACACAGTAGCTTTCAAAACTAATACCAACGTCCTTAAATGTTAATTTAATTAACGACATTTTAAAGTCAGGTATTTATAAATTGAACTGCACATTCTGTTATTCTGCTTATATTGGACAAACACCTAGAAACTTTCATATTAGATATAAAGAACACATTAAATGTTACAAATATAAACACACAGATATATTAAATTATGCCAAACGTTTAATAGTAGATAATCACACATTAAGTGTTAAGCTGTTTTATCTTAAGGATTTGTTACCGTAACTACTTGTTACTTTCTCGATCCTAAGATAAAGTATTTCAATCGAAAAAAAATTTGAAATTTTTTTCGCGAACTTCAACGTTTTCGTGTTCTCTGAGTCGAAAATCATCGATTTCGCGAAAAAAAATTTGGTGTTTGTCTGTATATGTGTCTGTGTATAGCTCCGAGACTATTTGTTCAATTTTAAGATTTGACATTGGCCCCTATAAAAATTACTAACCCTAAACCCCGATCGAATAATTTTTTTTAATTTAAGATTCAAAATGGTGGCCAATATGGCGATTTTAATACATTGCGGCGCTTGCGCTGTCACTAAGAAACCATAGAATATACTTGTAATTTGCAACTTGTAAATCAAAGTACATGTTTTTGAACGGTTTGTAAATATTTTTGAAAAAAATAAAATGTTGCCCTTAATTACGGGGTTAAAATGCCCATTTCTTCAAACTTGATTTTCTCAAAAACCGCTCTGGTAATTTTGTTTAAATTTGCGTTTTTTATAGTCACGTGTAACGAAAATATCATGAACTTTATGAGATACCTCTAAATTACCTAGGTCCGGAGTTAATTGGGATTGAAATTTTCAATGTAGAAAACTTCAATCCCTCATAACTATGCTTCTAATAAAAATGAAATCTTGGAATTAAGGGATTATACAGCAGACATATATAACTGCTAAACTGCTGGATTGAAACATTTTTAGCGCTTCCGGTTTTGCCGAAAATAAAAAAAATCATTTAAATTTTTTTTAATATTTTACGTCAAAGTTTCAAAAACAATTCTAAAGTATTTTAATGTTAATTTCTCATGCTATCCAAATATGTAAAAATATACAGTGATTTTCAAAGTACAGGATGAATAAGAAAAAATTAATTTTGTAGGTAAGTATATTTTATTATATTGCAAGTTATACGGAGTTGGGAATTGCTGCGAGCAACAGTTAGTTTCCTTATAAAAGAAAGTGTCGTGCCGAAGTCCATCGGCCAGACTTTTTTGTCTAATATGTGTAGAAACAGCATTCCTTTATACTGATTGGCGATATCCAAGAATACCTTACATTGAATATTTTCATTGTTGTATCAGTTTCTATTGACTTTTTGACTTTCGTATGCATTTTTATGAAATTCTTATACTTTAATACATAAAAGTCAAGTGACGCTTATATAATCTACTAACAGATTGGTACAGGGAATTTTAGTATTAATTGGCGTAGAATTTTTCTATCTAGCTTTAAGTGCAAGAAAGTATGCCAATTTGTTAAACATCCATCTAAAAGTCGGAATTATTAAAACTGAACATCCTACATATGGATGATCAAAAGTTAATTTAATTATCAAGTAGGTTTGAATGTCAACTCAAGCCTACGAGATCAGAGTTGCAGGATTCGAAAGAAAAAATTTTAAAACATCTTAAAAAATATGAAAACCATTGAAAATGAGAGAACTACGTGGTACCGATTGAGTAATAAAGTTATTACTAACTTCTAATTAAACTGAAATTGAAACAAATATGATGAGATCTTAAAGGATATGGAGTTATGTAGGCTTTCACAGTAAGAACCCAGCCCTATTACTAGTAAGTAATGGTTTTCATGAAACAAAATGTTACAAGCTTCATGATAATAAACACAAATTAATAGGTCACCTCAAAGAACACGTATCGTTTTGTAATAATTGAAACCTTCATTTGACATAATTAATGTATTATTTCGATGTCCAAATGTTGGTCTGTACACAACACGTCGCTTTGTACGTCAACTAACGCACTGAATGTTGTTCAAACAACAAAAATCTCACATGACATAAATAATTTGGCCCTAACCGAAATTTGTTCAAAAGATTACTTTGTCAAATTTTTAATCAAACACGTTCTAACCCAATGAGATTTATATCTTAACAGCATCCTTTTCAGAACGCTTGCAAGAAGTAACAAGTCCAAAGTTTGCAATTAGCACATTAGTTGAGATATTGCTTTACTAGATTTGGGGTCATGTTCTTACTCCTCAAAAACGTCCAGAGTGAAAAGTATTGACGATAAATGATAATTCAAGTTTTTTATTTTAGATTGTTTCCTCTAAAACATTAAAAAGTAGTATAAAAAGCACTTTTGTTTATTGTATAAATTATTGGAATTATTCTAATTATTTCCCACCTAATACAAAAATAAATGGTTTAGCTTTCTTATTTAAATTTTCATTTAGAAGAAAATATAGTATATCGACATTAAAGGAAAGCAATAAAAAATTATTTTTCCAGGTGAAAGGCTGTTGCGAGGTTATTTAAGATGGTAACTTTAAATATTGTAAATCTCCTGAAAAATTATACATACCTATATAGATGATGAAAACTTATCGAACATTTCATTTTCATTTCACCCCAAATTCTGTTAAATAGAAATGTCACAATTTTACATCGATTTAATCTGATTGATACATTTTAACTCTATAGGTACTTCTCCGTTATATAATTTCACAACTATGATTGCCGCATACTGCTAGTTATTCAACAAATTTATGTAAACGCCACCATGTTTGAGAACGTGCTTTGTATAGAATTATGAAAATAATCATTAAATAGTAATTGCGTTATTAAACTGAGGTTTTTATCACCTTTTTCAAGTACTTTATCTAAACCACACAAATATGGCTGCCTGAGGGAATTTTAATACGTTTGCATAAAACGTGTTTGATTTCTCTGTGAGTTTTAATAAAAATATAGATTATAAAACTTTTATTGCACACGATATGAGTGTTATAAAACTGAAACATTTGTACATTAATTGTTAACGAAAAAAGGTATTACTTTCATTGTAACATATGTAGTGTGTATAACGGTTAGTAATAGGCATTTTTTAAATTTAATATGTAACAAAACGGTATTTGTTATGCATTAACAACCATTAACTTTTTAAGTTTCGTAACAGATAGGTTGCCGCTACCCATCGTAATACTGCCAGAGATATACGCTTTGACAAGGAACGAAAGGAGAGGCGTAATACCGGACACCAATTTGCGACTATTCGGTACCAAAATGAAGATAGAAATATATCCTGCTAACTTAAATTAAAAGAAATGAAATAATTTTTATTTCCATTTTTTAGGATAACTATGCAACCTCTTTGTTATACGTTCATAATGAAAACAGACGCATTGTAAGAACAAAAACAATAATGACGTTTAAAACTTCATATCAGATAGAGATTAATTGACATAAATACGTTAACGTAAAAAAAATTCTATAAAAATACCAATAAAACGGCTTCAGAATTTTCAATCATATTTATTTAGTTTTTACATTTAGTTTGCTTTACATTAAGGAACATTATAAAGAAAATTTATGTAAAATTAAAATTTCTTTAAAAAATACATCCACACTTTTTCTTATAAAGTTAATCGTTATTCAATTATTATAGGTTTTTTTATGAACGAATAAGTTCAAAAGCAAATATGTAGATAAAAATTATTATTAATTTTATTAAATAAATAAATAAAAAGTTTACCTCGAGTAGGATTTGAACCTACGACCTGTACCTTGCTGGAGTACCGCGCTAACCATCTGCGCCAACGAGATTCAAGCCCTAGTCGATGTCAATTTTGTCTTTATGTATGTAAAACTGATGTAAACTCTAAATTTAATGAGATGACAATCAAATTATTTATTTTGTCAAGTTGCTTTGGTTTGTGTAAATCCTTGCGATATTGCAGGTTCACATTCCATTAATATAAGTAATTTGATTGTAATGACATTAAATTTAGAATTTGCATCAGTTCTACATACACAAAGACAAAATTTACATCGATTGAGGCCTGAATCTTGATGCCGCAGATGATAAGCGCGGTACTCGAACAAATTGTAGGTCGTACGTTCAAATCCTACTCGAGGTATACTTTTTATTTATGTATTTAATAAAATTAAAAAAATTCGAACTAACAGTTAAATTCTACTTTAGGAACTTTTTGCCGCTAAATTACGTGTCATATCATAATATAACATAGTTAATCGATGTCTATACCTAGGTATTTTTATATATTCGAAATATGCAGAAATATTTGATAAAAACCAAAAACTGCCCCAAATAAACTCCCCCTCGACGCGATGGATTTCTCACAAAATCAAATCTGCTCTAAGCGAAATGAAATCAAGCATAAATACAAAATTTTAAGTGCACACACACACACACACACACACACACACACACACACACACACACACACAACACACACACACACACACACACACACACACACACACACACACACACACACACACACACACACACACACACACACACACACACACACACACACACACACCCACACAGACACAGACACAGACACACAGACACACAGACACACAGACACACAACACGACAACAGACACAGACACACAGACACACAACACACAGACACACAGAACAGACACAGACACACTGACACACAGACACACATACACACAGACACACAGACACACAGACACACAGACACACACACACACACACACACACACACACACAGACACACAACACACACACACACACACACACACACACACACACACACACACACACACACAAGAGAGAGAGACGACACACAGACACACAGACACACAAAACATACAGCACACACAGACACACAACACACACAAACACACAGACACACAGACACACAGACACACAGACACACAGACACACAGACACACAGACACACACACACACACACACACACACACACACACACACAGACACACACACACACAGACACACAGACAACAGACACACAGACACACCGACACACAGACACAACAGACACACAGATACACAGACACAGACACACAGACACACAGACACACAGACACACAGACACACAGACACACAGACACAGACACACAGACACACAGACACACAGACACACAGACAGACACAGACACACAGACACACAGACACACAGACACACAGACACACAGACACACAGACACACAGACACACAGACACACAGACACACACACACACATCACACACACACACAGACACACAGACAACACAGACACAAGACACACAGACACACAGACACACACAGACACAGACACACAGACACAGACACACAGACACACAGACACACAGACACACAGACACACAGACACACAGACACACACACACACTACACACACACACACACACACACACACACACACACACACACACACACACACACACACAGACACACAGATACACAGACACACAGACACACAGACACACAGACACACAGACACAGACACACAGACACACAGACACACAGACACACAGACACAGTCACACAGACACACAGACACTCAGACACACAGGACACAGACACAGACACACAGACACACAGACACA
>JARFJB010002133.1:342500-352500 GCA_036346205.1 Vesta saturnalis
CAACTCGTCGGAAACTCAAAGAGGCCACATACATCGCACTAGCAGAAAATCCAATAAGCCAAGCTAGCGTAGAAATGAAACCCATATGGATTCCAATAATGCACGAAGAGCAAGATATATATATATATATATATATATATATATATATATACAGGGTTAGTCACGCTCAACGGGACGGAATCTAGGTAAAACGGTAAATGATATCAAAAATCGTTTGACACAAGTATGTAGGTCTATTTGGTCTACAAATTAAAATTAGTGGAATATACAGGGTTACTCAAAAAAAGTTACATATCAAAGTTATGTTTTTTAAATGGATCACCCTGTATTTTATTACTTTTGAATCCTACTTTAAAAATAATATGTATTTATTCAAGTAACCCTATATCTAAGTTTGATAGTTTTCGAGTTATTCAATTGTTTCTAAAATGTAGAGTAATTGAAAAAATTTAGTTACAACTTAACAGAAATTTTTAATTAATTTGCTTTTAGATTTCGATTCTACACTTCTTGGAATGTCTATCAGAATAATTACAATAGTAAAATAATATGCAGGGTGTTCCTAACTTCAACTTTGATTTTCCAAGTATTAGGTGCTATTACTTTGTTATTTTAAATGGAACACCCTGTATTTTATTTCTTTATGAGAAGGAAATTTAATACTCTTTCAAACTAATATAGGATTCCCTATCCCAATTTTCAGTATTTTCCGAGATATTTCCATTATTTTACCAGTATGCATAAATATTGATGGTTTTATAGTAAATACTGGCAAGATGGCCTTGAAATATAAAACAAATAAATTGACAATATTATAATTTTACAAACTAAACAATAAAACGAATAACAATTAACATAATTACAACATTCAAAATCACTCTACTAAACTCATTTTATAATAAATGTTCAATGTGATGTCCATTTTGTTGAATACACAGCATTATCCTCTTTTCAAATGAGCGTTTCACATTATTTAGCATTTGGGGTGTGATTGTCGCGAATGCTTCTCTTATGCGTATTTTCATGTTTTCAGAGGTAGTTGGAGCAATGTGGTACACAAGAGTTTTGATGTATCCCCAGAAAAAGTCCATTGTTGTTAAGTCGGAGACCTAGCAGGCCAATTGCTAGGACTTCCTCGACCTACCCACATATCTTCAAATGTCCGGTCTAAATATTCCTCACATTCCTTGAAAAATGTGCTGGCGCACCATCTAATTGTAGCCACATTTTTGCCTCACATCTAAAGGAATATCTTCTAGGAGAGTCCAAAATTCGTTTTCCAAAATCTTAAAAATTTCTTCCATTCAAATGGCCATTAAAAAATATGGCCCTACTACATGTTCTCCTATTAGTCCCCGTATACGTTTAGGGACCAACGATTTTGTCGATCTATTGTTTTAAATTGATGAGGATTCTCAGTGGCGTAATAGTGAAAATTATGCCTATTAACCAGTCCATTATTGTGAAATGTAGCTTCGTCAGTGAATAACAAATTATCATAAAATATTGATCTTCTGCCGTATGGTCGAGAAACCATAGACAAAATTCCAGTTTACGTTGAAAATCACTCATACAAATGCTGATGCATTTGTATATGATACGGATGATAGTTATGTTTTCTTATTATTCTACTTACGCTGGATTGACTTATATTGAGTTCTCGAGAAATAATTGTAGAAGTGTTATTGCGATTTTCAATTACAGATTGCAAAACTGCTAGTTGTAAATCTTCATTTTCCGTTACGGGCTTTGCTATTTCTCGTGTTTTATATTCAACACTGCCAGTTTCAATAAATCGGTTTAAAAGTCTCTCAAACACTTCTTTACGAGGATGGTCTTTTTGAGGATATCTTTCAGCATAAACACGTGATGCTAATATTCAATTTTGAAAACATTCACCTAATATAAAAATCATATTTACTCGATCTTCAATTGGGTATTCTTTCATTGTATTAATTATGTTAAATTGTAAAATCAACACTAAATAAGTTTTTACTATCTGACATAAGAAAATGTTTTATTTGTTAATTTTCTCAAAGCCTACTTAGAGTTTATCATAAAATCTTCAACATTTACGCATACTGATAAAATAATGCAAATAATTTGGAAATAAAGAAAATTCGGATAGGAAAATAATATTAAATTTTCGTTTTCATGCAGGGATAAAATACAGGGTGTTCCATTTAATAATAACACTAAAACTTGATGCACATCAAAGTTAAAGTTTGGAACATACAATTTTGCTTATTTTATTAGAAAGTTCAAGGAGCGAATTACTCAAAAGTCTGTATTAAGTTGCAATTAACTTTTTTGTTACACTACAGTTTTAGAAAAATTGAATAATTCGTAAAGTATGAAATTTGAGTATACGGTGACCTAAATAAATACGTTAGTTTTTAAGGACAATTAAAAATGTAACAAAGCTCAGATTCATTTAAAAAAATACTTTTTAATATGTAAATTTTCAAATTATAAATTTTAATTTATTTTTTTGTATTCAAGGCTATCTTGTCAGTATTTGCTATAAAACCATCAATATTTATGCATACGGGTAAAATAATGGAAATATCTCGGAAAATACTGAAAATTGGGATAGGGAATCCTATATTAGTTTGAAAGAGTATTAAATTTCCTTCTCATAAAGAAATAAAATACAGGGTGTTCCATTTAAAATAACAAAGTAATAGCACCAAATACTTGGAGAAAATCAAAGTTGAAGTTAGGAACACCCTGCATATTATTTTACTATTGTAATTATTCTGATAGACAGTCCAAGAAGTGTAGAATCGAAATCTAAAAGCAAATTAATTAAAAATTTCTGTTAAGTTGTAATTAAATTTTTCAATTACTCTACATTTTAGAAACAATTGAATAACTCGAAAACTATCAAACTTAGATATAGGGTTACTTGAATAAATACATATTATTTTTAAAGTAGGATTCAAAAGTAATAAAATACAGGGTGATCCATTTAAAAAACATAACTTTGATATGTAACTTTTTTGAGTAACCCTGTATATTCCACACTAATTTTAATTTGTAGACCAAATAGACCTACATACTTGTGTCAAACGATTTTTGATATCATTTACCGTTTTACCGCTAGGTTTCGTCCGTTGAGCGTGACTAACCCTGTATATATATATATATATATATATATATATATATATATATATATATATATATATATATATATATATATATCATATATATGGGTTACTCAGTGGCTCAGCGGTAAATGTGTCAGACTAGTAAGTGAAAGGTACTAAGTTCGAATGTAAGAGTAGTCAAGTGCTTGGTAAAAAATCATATAACATATGAATTCGACTCAAGTGCGAAAACAGTCCTTCTCAGGACTAAGCATGACCACAGAAGCAGAGTCCGCTTCCGAAACGTCGCGCTCAAAAAGCATAAACTGTGGAAAGAGGCCGATCAACTCCACTAATAGGAAACCACAGTTACAGAACACTTATAATACAGAATGTATAGTGTGTTACGTGTGGATGAATTCGAGGTAGAATTTTTCATTAATATTAGTATATTTCGATATCATGTGTAGGATTTTAAATTAATGCGAGATTACCGTGATTTTTATTTTAAAGTCTGTTATCGCTGTTTCGTTAAAAGGAATTAAATTTTGTTCCGGTTGTAGAGGGTTTTATAAAACGTAATGTGTATGATAACGAGAAGGTTCGGTCGCGGTTAAATATTTCTGCCTATTTTCGAGCTAACCAGTTCAATTATAAATTAAGTTGTTAATGAGGAATTTATAAAAGATTTATTTGATACTATAGGGTTTATTTTTGAAAAATAGAGCGTTCGTGTCTCAATTTAAGGTATCAGGTTTGCTTTTTCCTTGGAAATGTCCAGTGTGCAGTTTTTCTAGAGCGGCGCGCTACTGCTAAAAGATATGGTTTTAAAGGACTAAAAGGTTTTTGTTTTTCGATTCGTTAGTGAGAGTTAGAGTTATCGGGCGCGCAAAGTTTACCTATATTCTATCCGGTGTTACCTGAAGATATCTGCCGGAATTATCCACTTTCACTGCTTTTGGCTTACAGACCGGATTGAACCACTCCAGGATTTGTATTGTTGTTCATCGATTAGTAGTAACATTTTCGTTTCCATTGAAGAGGCATAGTGTATATTATAGTGCTTTCCTAGTTTTTTCGAGTGATTTACGTTTTAAGTTCATTGAAACAAGTGTTACGTGTATGGTATTTTACATTTGGGAGAGGCTGCGTCAAGTTGTTGTGATTGACTTCTTGTACTCACAGCCTGTTCAAAAATAGACAATAAATAGCTGTCAATAAAGTTGCTAATATATTTTGTCTATGTAAATGACAAATACTTTCGTGTAAACAAGTAAAGAACTGTGTTAATAAACCCAGTTGAAGGAGTTGGTTAAAAAAGGCGCCGGAATTAGATTTAAACATTTGCCTGTTTATTTATGAGTGTGAAATTAAAAATGTATTACCAGATGGGAAATGTTTACTGTCGTATTTCGTTATTAAGAAAAATTACTTAAAGATTGGATAGGTATTTTTCCGAACAATTAACAAAGATTCACTCGTTTGAGAATTGCCTCTTGCCGCTGTACGCTGAGGGAGAAAAGGCTAGACTGAGGATCTGTGCAAATTTTAGGTAATTACTTTTCTGTGCTTTTGTAATTTGATTAACGCAGATGAACATGCTTTCTCTTGTTGTTTAGTACAATACTGTATAGATGTGCTTCAGACTAACGTATCAATTGCCTTTGTGATCTTACGCAATTGTGTATGATTATTGCTCTTTTTGCATTATGTACTGATATTTACATTATGAAATTTGTCAAATTTATGTTTTCTGCGTGTTCAATGTGATGATAAATGCTTAATTGGTACTATGGGTTAAGAATATTTGATTTTTGGCATTTTGAACTTGCAAGATTCTACCCATTAATTACGTTTATTATTGAAAAGTAAGAAAGGTTGCGCATTACTTCCTTTCGAAAGCGCAGTGGTATACAAAATCTTAATTTTTGTTCAATACATTGTTGACATGTGGCAACTTTTTGTATGTATTTTGTATGTATTTTATGATTACCGATCTATCCGTTAAATTTCACCGACAACATGTTACCCACTTTTTTTACTTACAGCAATAGCTGTAATTGTTGTGAATAAAGGTTGTAAAATAATTTAATTTAGATTAAAGTTGTTTTTATTTATCTGTTATCTATACTTGTTAGGTGTTCTCAATGATATGATATAACCGATGGAAATCATTTCTTCCTGTATATTGAAAATCTTGGTAAATATAATTGCAAATTTTACGGAAGATACATAGGTCCGTTTCATTTTAAGAGAAGTATGTATTCTAAATTTGAAAGGAAATCTACATTTGTCATTACACGATTTTCACTATTTTATACATACTTTAATCAATAGGTCTAAAAAACTTTATTTATACATATGATTTCAAATTGAAAAAAGAGGGATTTGGTGGAATTTATCTTGTGAGGAGACGAGAACAGAAACAAAATGTATCGCAAGAAATAATAAATTCTTTGGTAACATAAATGATCTTTGTTTAATGTTGTTTGATTAATAACGCATATTTGTAGTTAGCACGTTATTTTTCTTTATCAGTCGCATTTCCAACCGTCTGTCTCTATTTTTTATCCTTTGTGGAATCTGGATCTATATACAGAAGTAAGTTTTACGCTATGCAAGGATACTATGAATGTGATTACTGATTACCTAATTATTACACAAATCCATGGCTAGTTTTATTTAATACTCTTAAAAACCAAAGGTAAAAACATTTTACAAAGTTAATTGGGTGCCTTAACTAAGTTCTGATAAAAAATTTTCCCTTATTGATTGCTATTAGTTCAGAATATTTTTCTTGTTATGGAGAAATTGAAAAAGTTTGTAAGACGTCATAATTCGTATTTCATCACCATTAGTCCCTTTTCTATTTTTTATATACATATATACACGCAGCAAACTAGGCCAAACAAGATAAATTTTTATTCAAAATGTGTGTATATACTGATAACCCTATTAATCACATATGCTGCCAAAATATAACACAAAAAAAATCGAATACACCACTCTCTACACATTAAAATTGCTGACAATGCACCTTTATGGCACTCCATCAATTTTACATTTTATAAATAGTCATTACGAATTCATGTGATTAATAGAAAGCCCAGCTAAAGCTTCATTTTGTATAATTTATGTCGCTTACACGAAAAACAGGTATTCATGGATCAGTCATTTAAAAATGAAATGTAGTGACCACTTGCTAAACCATTGTCCTAATTGATCTGAAATTAACAAGCATCTCATAATACGTTTGAATAATTTTATGAGCTCACACAATAGTAATTACCGTTTTTTTTTGTTCTCCGCTTTTGACAAATTAAACAAAGCTGCAATTATAATTAACAACTGCTTTGACAATGACTGGTTATTTACAATTAAAAGTAATGTAAAGGTATAGTTCATATTATCTCTTAATTATATAAATTTGATTTTACTTTGTACAACCTTTTCATGAAATTGTAAGCAAATGCTGTAGAAATGTTTAAAATGAGGTTGAAGTGGTAAATATATCAAGTAACATAGATGACTTTCCCGAAATGGAGAACGAGAAAAGCAGTTCCTACCATATTTTGCCGAAAAAATCTGAAACAGTGAAACCATTCGTGTATGGCACCTTTACGCCATGCTAATGAGTATATTATTTTTATTATTAGTCAACCAATATTGTTTTAACTATTTTCAGATACAAAAATCGATTGTTTTACATTGCTGACAAGGAAAGTATGGTACATGAGCTGTAAATTATAAAGAACACACAATAAGTCCCTCATCAAATATACCAAAGAAAAGAGTTTATCACTCCACTGTACGAAGACACGCATTGTGTATAAGTTACCTACGATGAATTCCTACATTTTGAAGCTACGAAATTTAAGTGCGTACAATGATTACAGTTAAGCGCGTTGGTGGATGGTAATCATCATCTGCAGCTGATACATAGAAAATTCCATAAAAACACAATTGCCGTGTTCAATAGAATACTCAGTAGAACTAATGAAAAAATCCAAACAAGCAGCTAATCTATGCAATTACATAATCTTGAAAGCACCGTTGCAAAATAGAAATTCCTGTTGATAGAGAATAATACAATTTGCATAAATGGATATAGGTATAATATAAACTAGGTTATCCACCTTGATATTAAAGTAACACCTCCACCTGCCGTTAAACCCATACTTATACATTCGTTTTTAGGAGAACAAATCACTCTCTAAGGTATGTCATAGACAAAATGCTATTAGTCACTTAGATAATATTATGTTGCGTCTGATCAGTTCGTCTTTATCAATTTACCATACCTACGTTTAGATCGGTGGGCTAACTTTACTCTTCATAATTAACTGCTATGGTCGTTAAAAACAGATATGACCGTTAAGTGAGCATTTAGTGTTCTACAAAACGGTAAGTAAAAGTAAATATTAAATTATTATAAGTTTTTGTTATCAACGAATAAGTTCAAAGGTAAATATTTAATAAAAAATTATTATTAATTTTATTACATACATAAATAAAAAGTTTTCCTCGAGTAGGATTGGAACTTACGACCTGTACTTTGCTAGAGTACCGCGCTAACCAACTGGGCTATCGAGATTCAAGCCCCAATCGATGTAAACTTTGCTTTGGTATGTTGTGAATCCTTGCGATATTGCAGGTTCACATTCCATTAATATAAGTAATTTGATTGTAATCTCTTATTTAGAATTTACATCAGTTCTACATAAATAAAGATAAAGTTTACATTGATTGGGGCTTGAACCTTGATGGCGCAGTCGGTTAGCGCGGTACTCTATCAAAGTACAGGTCGTAGGTTCTAATCCAACTCGAGGAAAACTTTTTATTTCTGTATGAAAATGTAAACTTTCACCATTATCACACATAATAAAATACTTATCCTTTTTGGGTATTTTTAATGGGGTATTTTAAATTATACTAACTAAACGTTTCGATAACACCTACAGTTATCTTCGTCAGTAGTAATATCTGTTAAAAATTGTTAAAGAGGTTGTAAACAATTTTGCCAAAGTTGAAAAATTAAAGCATAAACATCAGCCTGCTATTAATATAACAGTTTGAGAAACGTATAAAACCAACTATTAAATTAAATTTTAGTAAAGAATAACTAGATCATTGAAAATTAAATATCATTAAAACATGAACATCAGCACGCTATCAACATGACAGTTTGAGAAACGTATAAAGCCAAATATAGAATTAAATTCTAGTAAAGAATAAGGAGGTAATTAAAAATTAAATATTGTTAAACTGTATTAAAGATGTCAAATCAGAACACTCTCTAGCTACGAAAGCAAACAATGAAAAATGTCAGCCAAAAAACACATTTAACAAAATATAATCAAGTTATGATGTAAGTGTAAAGTTGTGAAAAACTTCACTTTCAAAATGATAGAAGCATACACAAATATAAACATGACACCAAATAAAATAATCCAGTTAAATCTAACAAAGAGATGTCTTTATCAATAAGAGTGTTCTCATTTGTCATCTTAAGGCAGTTTAACAATATTTAAATTTTAATGACCTAGTTATTCTTTACTAAAATTTAATTTTATAGTTGGCTTTATACGTTTCTCAAACATTTATATTAATAGAAGGCTGATGTTTATGTTTTAATTTTTCAACTTTGACAAAATTGTTACAACATCTTGAACAATTTTTAACAGATATTGCTACTGACGAAGATAACTGTAAGTGTTATCGAAACGCTTAGATTGTATAATTTAAAATACACCATTAAAAAAACCCAAAAAAGATAAGTATTATATTTTTATTTATTTTTTTAATAAAATTAATAGTAATTTTTAAATATTTACCCTTGAACTTATTCGTTCCTAACAAAGTCTTATAATAATTTAATAATAGTCAAGTTGCTTTGGTATGTGTGAATGCTTGCGATATTGCAGGCTCACATTCCATTAATATAAGTAATTTGATTGCCATCTCATTGTATTACATACATAAAGTATTATATTACATACATAAAGACAAAATTTACATCGATTGGGGCTTGAATCTCGATAGCGCAGTTAGTTAGCGCGTTACTCTAGCAAAGTACAGGTCGTAGGTTCAAATTCTACTCGAGGTAAACATTTATTTATATATTTAATAAAATTAATAATAATTTTTAATTAAAAGTAGATATGATTGGTATACGCATTTTTATCTACGAAAACTATAACTACTCTATAATTACGGATTTTTAACTTATTCGCTCTTTCATTAAATGTACAAAACACATCAATTAAACATATACCCGTATATAAATTTTTGCACGCGTATGTATACGCGAATCTCGTCAAACCCGACAACATACCTGGAAAAGACCACGAGGAAGAAAATCAAAGGCAGCATGCTAGGAGAGGAGCTGCAACGACAAATAATTCTGTGGGAGAAATCATCAGTTTCCAAAGTTCTATGGGCTACATAACATTCACGAAGGAGTGTCACTTCGAACTGTCGTTAGTTCCATTATATCACCCCTACCAGAGTTAACGAAACATGTGCTCAAGGGAAATTCTGAGCTAAGTCGGGATCTATTAGTGAACTTCTACGGTATACTAATTATTCAAAAGTATCCCTAGTCATGAAGCACTGGAAGTCATCCAACAAAAATGTCAACCAACCAACTACATATTAAGCCTGGTAAAACATTGCCTCAACAATATCTACTTCAGTTACGGAGATCAACGATACAAGCAAACGAAACAAGCACCTTTGGAATCACCAGTATCGCCCGTAGTTGCAAGACTTCAAGACATAGGGTCTAAATCAACGTCGGAGAAACCGAAACCTTTGCTACGGTACTTAAGCGAGACGTTTTTCATGTGGACATACGGAACGAAGAAACTGGGCCCCTGCATCATCTCTGTGCCAGACACCAAGGGATCAAA